>OZ007600.1:17156611-17301611 GCA_963931845.1 Maratus michaelseni
CCAATAAGATTATGCTTAAGTTACAATGATATAAATAATCTTAATAATAAACCTATGAAAGTAATTTCAATTTTGAATTTAAAGAACAGTGCTAGTAATCTAGAAAACGAGCCTTAAAAATAGTTAAAGAACTCTTAAATATATATATATATACATTTTTTCACCAAAGAAGGGATAATTTATCAATCTCTCACACCCATTTGCCTTTCAAGTAATAAAATAAAATAAAATAAATAAACACAATTTCTAAGAGAATGCGATCCAAAATTTCGTCAAGGAGAGCAACATTTTACGAAACGCGCCACGTCGTATTAGCCAGCGCTGAAAGAAAAAAAATATCCAGAGTGTTTCCAAACTGAGACAATGGGATTATTCTTAATTTACAATGACATTAACAATCTTAATAATAAATCTATAAGTATAATTTCAATACTAAATAAATAAATAAATAATAAATAAATAAATAAATAAATAAATAAATAAAAAGTTATTAAAGAATTCTTTAAATATATATATATATATTTTTTTTTCACCAAAGAAGAGATAATTTATCAATCTTTCACACCCACTCGCCTTTCAAGAAATAAAATAAAGTAAAATAAAATAAAATAAACACAATTTCTAAGAGAACGCGATCCAAAATTTTGCCAAGGAGAACAACACTTTACGAAAAGCGCCAAGTCGGATTAGCCTGCGCTGCGAAAAAAAGAAATTTTAACCAGATTGCCTGTAAATCGAGCCAATTGTTGCATGCTGTTCGATTCAGATTCTCTCACAATACCAAGAAAAAAAGGAAATAACTCCATCCGTATTGAAATCGGATGCGTTATTATCAACTTGTAAGGGTAGTTACTTCAGAAAAGGCTTAGAGGGTGGTCTATGGTATGTTTATAGAACTCGGTTTCCAAAACATGAACTTGACAGGTGAAGGGGGATATACCGACACAATGTTCAGAAAAAGAATTGTGAAAAACCGGGAATTATTTATTTATATTTGTGGGTATATTTTTTTATTGTTAGGTGAGTCGCATACTTGCGACGGATTAGAGGTGAGATGGCAACACTCCACAGAATTTCAAAAAAAGTGTATGTGACAGGGTTCTATTTACATCAGGTGTTGGGATGTAAACACGGTTGCAGTTTACTAGTAAACTATATTTTTGATATCTTATTTCAGGCGTAATCGTATACATTGACGATTTTGAATTGTGGTTTGGTAAACCGTAAACTGTATTTATACTTTTCTGTATTTTCTATTTGTGTATTTCTTATGCTAAATAATAAATACCGATACTTTCACGCGTGAACTTATACTTTTGATATCTTATTTCAGGCGTGCGCGCATGCACTGACAATTCTGAATTGTGATTTGTTAAACCGTAAAGTGTATTTATATCTTTTTGAATTTTATTTTTCTCTATTTCTTATGGCAAATACTAAATACTGATACTTTCAATGGTAAAGTATAGTTTAACTATCTTATTTAAGGCACGGTAAATACGGTTGCAGTTTACTAGTAAACTATATTTTTGATATCTTATTTCAGGCGTACTCGTATTTACTGACAATTCTGAATTGCGATTTCTAAAAGGGTCATAGGATTTTTAAACTTTCAAAGATTCGGTTTTTTCAAAAATATATATATTAAAGGAAATTTTTTTATGGACATTATAAAACAAACCGAGTTAAAAAAATTGTACAATTACTCGAGTTAGAACCCTAAAATGTACAACGACCGAAATGTAAATAAGTTTAATAATAAAATGTTGATTCTCAATATGAGATTTTTTTTAAGCATAATTCGAAAGACAGTTCAGAAAAATTTCAATATTTTTTCTAAAATTTTCAGAAGATAGATTTTATGTTAGTCTGCATAAATTGAACCTGATTTTTTTTTTTTTATTGTTAAAATAAATATTATTTTTGATGGTTATAATGTTGAAAATTTCCAATTTTTGATTAAGCTAAATACAATTTTGTATTAAAAATATAAAAATGCTTTAAATACGAATTTATTTAAGTTCAGAATATTTATTAGAATTTGAAGTATAAGTAGTCACCAAAAGTTTTAGTCTAGATTTAAAATTTCTTTTTTAATTCTGCTCGAAAAATGTCTGACAGTTTGAAGTCCCCTATAAATATTAGTTCTGCATATTGTAATTAAAAAAAATATCTGGAATGAAAGAGTATGCGTATATTTTTCATCGCTCCAAAAATTGTGTTTTAAAATTATATGTATTTTAAGGTATTACATTTTGAAAATGGAAATGGAATTTTTTTTTCCGATTTAAAAATACTATGACCCCTTAAACCGTAACCGTAACATTTATACCTTTCTGTATTTTATTTTTGTATATTTCTTATGACAAATACTAAATGCTGGGGACAGTTTTATATTCATAAGAAAATTTAAACTCCCTATATAATGACAGGGTTGTTTTTAAATAAGGTGTTGGGATGTAAACACGGTTGCAGTTTTCTAGTAAACTGTATTTTTGATATCTTATTTCAGGCTCAATCGTATAAATTGATAATTCTGAATTGTGGTTTACTAAACCGTAAACTGCGTTTATACCTTTCTGAATTTCACAGTTGTGTATTTCTTATACTAAATAACAATTGCTGATACGTTCACACGTGAACTTTTGATATCTTATTTCAGGGGTGCTTTCATGCAGTGACAATTCTGAATTGTGATTCGTTAAGCCACAAACTGCATTTATACCGTTCTGGATTATATTTCTATTTATTTCTAATGACAAATAGTACTAAATGCTGATACTTTCGCTAATAAAATATAGTTTAAATATTTTTTAAGACACTTTTATATTTATAAGAAAAATTAAACTCCCTATATATGACAGGAAAAGAAAAATTGCATGTCTTTGTTTCCTTTTCAACATAGCTGAAAAGTGTTTAAGAATTTGGTTTGTTTGTCCGTCTGCCTCTGCTCTCTCTCTCGTAAATATACTCAGATTGCCATGTAATTTTTATATTTTATTGAGATTTAGTACAGAATGTTCGATATTGGAAATGGAGTATGTATTATTTATAGTTCGTTTATACGGACACAAAAGAATTATGTTACACTATGGTCTACGGAGAAAAGTCGTTTGTAGGGACACAAAAGAATTATGTTACACTATGGTCTACGAAGAAAAGTCGTTTATAAGGACACAAAAGAATTATGTTACACAATGGTCTACGGAGAAAAGTCGTTTGTAGGGACACAAAATAATTATGTTACACTATGGTCTACGGAGAAAAGTCGTTTATAAGGACACAAAAGAATTATGTTACACTATGGTCTACGAAGAAAAGTCGTTTATAAGGACACAAAAGAATTATGTTACACTATGGTCTACGGAGAAAAGTCGTTTGTAGGGACACAAAACAATTATGTTACACTATGGTCTACGGAGAAAAGTCGCTTATAAGGACACAAAAGAATTACGTTACACCATGGTCTACGGAGAAAAGTTGTTTAGGATACATTTTATTCATGTGGCGATATTTCAATCGAAATATCGTTTTTCGGATGTTATCAATTCTCAAGTAAACATTTTCATATTATCAAACCTGTTTTACAGATAAATATGATAAATTAACAACATTAACATTAACATTAATATTTTTTTGTTACTCTTGCATCTATAAATTTAATTATGCAGTTAAAAATGTTTAATTGAGAATTGTTAGCATTCTAAAAACCGATATTCCGGTTTGAGAAAACTGATTTATACACTGTAAGCTACTCGGAAACGTTTACGAAAATCAGAGGCAGAAAAAGAAAGTTTGTTTTTGTAAATGCTTTTAAATCTCGAAAATATACTGGTTTCTGAAGTTTCTGAAAATAAAGAACGCTGTTCGATATCACGGGTAACTGGGAAGAGGTTATCGTATATTTTCGTTACTGGTTGGATTATGTTTTCGCAGAATAAGAAACATTTTTCTTTTGTAGGGTTTCATTCATCTGACAAAAATACTATTCCTCTCACACATCTGTCTTTCTGTCTGTCACAGAGTTTGCACTCGGAAACTGCATAAGTTAGAGACTTGAAATTTGGCATCCTTATCCTGTCACGCGACAAATCATAAAATTTTGAAAAAGTCTTATAATATTTTAATTAATTGAATTAATTTAATGATATCCGGTCATTTCTGCGATTTTCTTAGATTTTAAAACAGAACATTAATTTCAATCTTTGTCGCGTAAGCTAGATGGTTCAGCGGTATCGCGCTTTCCTCCTAACGAAAAGCTTTCGGGTTCTATTCTTGACAACGGAAGTTGAAATTTTTAATTTTTACATTTCATTGTCCGATGGATTTAATTTAAAGGACTTTCGTAGTTGTTTTTTTTAATTATTTTAAAGATTTATTTTTTATTTTTATTTTTTTATAGTTAAAATGAAAATATGTAATTAAATATGCTTCTCAGCTATACAAACATATGCTGTTTCACTTTTATGAAAAGCATTTCTTGAATATTTTTAATTTGATTAAGAAAACTAGCCTCCTCTTGTTATAATTTTATTACTAAATTTAATGGTGCTGCCATCTATATTCTTATTGATAAAGTGTATTGATAATTGATAAGGATAATTATAAATTAACGATTTAGATTTATTAATTAAAGGATAAATTGTTTTGGAAGGAATATTAAACGAAACCATTTGTGCTATCTTCGATCACACTTACCCACGTGTTTACAGTGTTCTTTACCTCTAATTCAGCCTTGATATAATGAATACACCAAGTTTTTTTTCTAAATGGAATAAAAGTCTTTCTAATTAATAAACTACAGCAACAGCGATAATAATTTTTATCAATCGAATTTAATTTAATTAACAAATAATTAAGAACGATAAGAATTAATTTATTCCATCTTGAAAACAATAAATGTTTATTTAGCAAAATACGAAAATTAATAAAATTCTTTATTTTTGAATCACTAAAATATTTCTTTAGCTTTAAAATCAAAATTATCTAGATAAACAAATAAAGTAATCCATAATCTTGAAAAATTCAAAAAGAGATATTTTAAAGTACAAAAGATAAAAATCGGCTGCAAAATATCCACCGAAAAGAAATATAGAAAGAATTTTAATTAATACAAAACAAAAACGTAAAAAATGTTACGAAATGGCGAGCATTTTTCTTCTCAATTTATATTTAAAAATTATATCTCTCAGGTGGCAACGATGCGGTGAAATCTGCGTATGACAAGCGCGAAAAAGAATCACCGTCAAAAGACAATTTGACAAATCGGCAAGCGTCGTGGTTACCATGGAAACGATAGCGGGTGGAGCCAATCAGATTTGTTAAGCTTCTCAAGATGAGAAAAATCAGTCACTGAAATATGATGTGTCATTTTTAGATGCAGGAAAACCTTTTTTTTTTTTCTTTAAATAAATGAGAAAGTTTTAGTTACGCAAACTTTAATAACAGAGTTATGAAACTAGGTTTTTGAAAGAAAAAAATATGTAAAATTGACAAAATTCATAGTCTTTAGATTTACTTTGTGTTTAATAGAAAATTTCTTTATTTCTACCAATAAATTTTAAAAACTGAAAACTAGAATCTGAACATAAGGGAAAAAAAAGTACCTTAACGTCTAAAGTGCTGAATAATTCTTCATTGTATTGGAGTTTATTTATTTATTTTTTTTATAGTCAATTGAGAAATAAATTTCTACCGATTAAAAGTTTCATTTATTTCCACTGAATATCTTATTTTGATGATGTAGAAGCATAAAACTTCAGATTTACAGTAATATTTGTGAACTTAATATATTTTGAAATTCTTTTGAAAAAAAAAAAACATACTCTAAAAATACAGTGTTGTTAAACACTGTCTTGCACAAAACTGTCAAATTAGGCTCTACTTGAATGTTTACTTTAAATTGTAGAATGAGTGTTCAATTCACGGCATAAAAGGTACTGGTGTTCAATTCAGTACCTTTTATGTCGTTTCCCGGGCAGGGAGGGTGTGGTATATTATGGAATTTTGGAGGGGGGGGGGGATATATTATTTTCCTGGCTATTTCGACTATGGAGAGTTGAAACTCCTCCGAATGCAGACAGTAGGAAATTTTTAGAAAACATTAATTTGTTTACAACTTGTTAAAAGAATGGATATTTTGAAATCTTCCTGGAGGAGTGGTTCTGGACCCCCCAAGTAGCACAAAATGGTTGAGCCAATGCTGTAAAATTGTCTCAATGTCCGGTCCATGCTCGCTCACAGTAAGAAATGTCCGCCTTGTCGTACAAGTAGCCAAAGAACCATTTGCCAATAAAGGTCCAACAGGAATCCAACTGCTCAGAATCCTGCTCATCTACTCCATATTAGAGGTATCTCTGCACCTACAATTTCCCAACCATTTGTCTGATGGAAATCCCTTTCCATATAATGATCTATCAAGTAAATCATAAACATATTACAATTTCAATTAGCCAACGAACTATTCTCTAATAAAGGTCCAACAGTGGTCCAACTGCTCAGAATCCTGCGCAACTACTCCACATTTGAGGGATCTCTGCACCTACCATTTTCCAACAATTTTCCTGATGGAAATCCCTTTCCATATATTAATCTCTCCAGTAAATCATAAACATTTCACCGAAACACCAATAAAGAAGTAATCACCACTGAACTTAGAAAAAAACCCGGAACAATAAACTAGTTGCATCCGAAGAGATGAAAGAGAGATTACACAAACTACGTAACGGGTTTTTTCTAGTGTATTCCCCAGTGGAAATAACTTACTGCTTTTTAATAAAATCATTGGTGATATGAACTTTTACAGAGACTAAATAACTTTTTATTTTAATATTACACTTAATGATGGGAACAACGTATAAATAAGCTCCTAATGCTATATTAAAATAAAAAGAAAACTGCCCAGTTAAACTGAGGGCATTGAGCTCACAGGCTATTCACACTAATTGTATATTATACTCTTATTTCAAAGAATTTGAAATAAGAGAAAAATAAAGAAATCAACAATATATTAAGGGGGGGGGGTCATCCCCCCGTTACCCCCCTTATAGTTAACTAATGAACCCCTTAAACTAATCAGGGAAGTCTCTAATTACAATGAATATATATACAAAATTTGAAGAAAATCGGATAATTCTGCATGAAAAACCCATTTATCTAAATTAAGGGGGGATTAGCCCCCCTTTCCCCCTTTATACTTAACCAATGAACCCCCAAAACTATTCAGAGAAGTGCATTATCAAAATGAACCTATATACAAAATTTGAAGAAAATGGGATAATTCTGCATGAAAAACCCATTTATCTAAATTAAGGGGAGATTAGCCCCCCCCCCTTTCCCCCTTTATACTTAACCAATGAACCTCCAAAACTAATCAGGGAAGCGCCTTATCACAAGGAACCTATAAACAAAATTTAAAGTAAAACGGTTAGTTCTATCAAGAGTTATCGCGTTACGTACATACATACATACATACATACGTACGTACATACAGAACCGGCGGGCACATAAGCTCACAGGCTTTGATAGCCTGTGAGCTAAAAAAAGCTTATTATCACTATTGTTTATTACTTCTGTTTTTCATTCTATTAATTTCCGGTCCTCAATTCGTGTCTTATAACATCGTAAGAGATATTAATGTTAATATATTTCTGAAATGAAACTGTAAACCGTAAGGGGACTCGGTAGTATATTATATATATATCTATCAAAATTTCGTAAAGATAGCATACGATAGTTAAAAGTATGCAAACAGCTTTTTCACTACATTCATTTCCCTTTAAATGTTTGAAAGTTACAATCTTTAAATTATTATTATTTTTTTAAGTTTTTTTTTTTTTTAATATATCTGCATAGTCAAAATGTGAAAAACTTGAACATATATTTTTCAATTGGTTTCATTTTTTAGGGGCGTTCGTAATTATACAAATACGTAGCACCTATAGTCGTCATCTTGTCCGTCCGTCTGTCTGTCTGTCCGTCTGTCCGCATATAACAGGGCAAAAACTACCCAACCGACTGGTTTGAAATTTAATATAAATAATCGTTGCAGAATTTTGTCGAGTCATTTCAAATTTTATGAAAATCGAATCAAAGCTTAAAAATGTATTAATAAAAATATTTATTAAGTAATTTGATTTTTTGGAAAATCGGCACTTCCTTGTTATAGCAGCTTGCGGGGATTAATCGCCAAGCGACTGAGATGTATCGCCAAGTTATCTGAAATGTATGACGTTATAGTAATACATAAAGTATGTGACATTTTATAAACTCTATGACCAAGTTATAGTCACATTCTTCATTCTATTGGAGCCTATCATACTTAATTCAATGATATCCCATGATAGGTAATGATTCTAGGTTGCCACGGTGATTACGTCCTATTTAAGAAGAAGTCATATTATTTCCGTATTACTGAATTTAAAAACCGAATTTGTATAATAAAATTGTTCAATTATAGCAACCCTATAATCTACCGACAGTTTTTTGGATAGATGTTTCCGGAGAAATAGATATTAAATGGATAGATCGTCTAAATATGGATTTCAAGTTCTGAAATTTTCAAAGCTAGGCTTGAGTTTCCCATTGGAATTTTCAGTAAATTTCAACAAAAGGTAAAATTTTGCCAACTTAAAATGTACTTATTTTATTACGGAAAATAATCATATCATAATAACAGACGATATAATTCATTTCACTGAAACTAGTTATAGTACGAACGCATCTCATTTGTCACGTTTGATGTATTATTTCCAACTTAATAAAATTTGCAATCTTCATGGTGCATTTAATAAAATTAAGAATCGGATTTTCAGTAATATAAATGGCTTGTTTAAAAAAATAAAACAATTAAGTAAATAGTCATTTTTACAATATCTTTACATATGTCATGATATTTATTTCTTCTAAACCAATCAGCTTTTTGGAAATCTGCTATAGGAAAGGAAAATATAAGGAAAATGTGAAAAAAGATTCCTGCAAAAAATTAAAAATTATAGAAGTATGATTTTCAATCATTCTTAAATTTAATTTAAAAAATTAAATTTTTCCAACATTTTTCTTGTTATAAGAATCGAATTTTTTCTTAATTAAATAAATTTCTTTAATAAAACTATTTAATAATATGTCAGAATGGTACTATAAAATACTCACGGAAAAATAATAGTTCAAAACGTATTAAGCATAACAAAAAATTGAAGCAATTAATTGAAGCAATTTGTGTATTTGCACAATAAATATTCATCTAAAGTAATTCAAACATATAATGTCATTTTTTGCCAACAGATGGCTGTAATGTCAGCAAATACTCTAACTATCTAAAATACGTCAGTTTTGTTTTCTAGAATTCCTTTTTTACTTTACCTAAAGGAAATAAATAAATGTTTATTAATATAAAAAAAATTGCTTAAATTTTCCGAAAATTTTAAATAAATAAAATGAAATATGAATTTAAGTAGATGAAAGGTTCGCTCGAGATTATATAATTTACAGTACAGAAAAAGGAAAAATATAATGTCTCCAATATAAAATTATCACATTACATTTATATTTACCTATAGTAAAAAACTTTAAAATAGAGTTATTTTAAAATTTTTGTCAAGACTAAAAATGTTTGAATTTATGCATCGAAGCATTTTAGAAATTTCAAACTAAATTTAATTAATTAAAATTATACTGAAGATTTCGACATAGTTGATGAACATGGCTGAAAAATTTTAACATAATTTATAGTTATAAACTTTCGCACGCGCATTGCCGATTTTTTCACTCAAATATGTTATTTACATCGCATCATGCATTTTAGTGCATTGTATATATCATTTTAAACAAGCAATGTATACAAAATGTTTTTGGGTGAAAATATTGTAATTTTTTTTACACAAATATGTGTAAAATATTTCCAAAATTCGGTGGTACATTTACTCCAAAATAGCAACTATCTTTTTATGTTTATTATTAACGATTTAATAAAAATCATTCTCGTATTTATTTCTCTCATATACTCAAAGCAATTTTGAATAAAATTTCCAGTATTTGATTCTTTCGCAATATTTTGGAATATAGGTGTGCTTAAAATTTGTCAATGGATTGGTGCTCCTTTCTTAAAGGAAATAAAACGCAGTCGTGATGTTAATGTTGCCATAAAATGTCCAAACATTTAAAAGATAAGTAAGTAAATAAACATTTAAAGTAATAAACTTGGAATAAAAAGTTTTCAGTGAAAAAAAAAATGTATTGAGCATAAAAGTGTTTATATTAATACATCATTAATGCTGCCAGTTAAAAAAAAAATAACAATAATGAAGGAATCAAATTTATCGTCTGAAAATATTTTAAAATATAAAAATTGTTCTATTTGAAATCTCAAAGTAGAAAAAATGTATTTTACTTCTACAGAAAACTCATTATTTTTATGCTATCGTTTTGGCAACAGGTAGGTCTCGAAACATTTTTGATAATCTCAATAATAAGAGTGATGCAGGAAGTTAAGTGAGCATTCATGTATAAAATGAAGGTGTGTTTGCTGCTTACCAAATACTGGAAAACATATAAGTATCAACTTCCATAGTTAAAACAAACAAAAAACATGCGTCAAACATAGATTATGAAGCACTTTACAACAAATCCAGAATAATGTAACAAAACTTTACCGTTTAATAAGGTCAAAGATGATATTTGAAAACTCAATTTCAGAAATTACCATCTATAGTTGGAAAAAGATCCGAATTCTTTTTGCAGTCCTGTATAAGATCTATAGTTTTGTATATATACAACACACTATGCACAAAATTAGTACAGTTAAGAAACGCAACACACAGTTAAAATTTCATCCTCATCAATTTCCGTCAATAAGCGGAAATATACTCGAATTCTTTTGTGCACTCCTGTATATGATCTACACATCACTTAGTATGCAAAATTTAGTTAAACTTAAAAACGCAAACCAAAGTTGAAAAAGATCTTCCAGCAATTATAGTTGTGAGACAGTACTGTAACCGAATTCTTTTGCGTGTCCCTGTAAATGAACGATAAATGCAATGCACATCATACTTTAAGTTCAGTAAGGAACTTATAGTGCACCTCAGTAATTCATATAAATTTCATTATGATCATTAAAATACACTACGAACATTTTTACCCCTTAGACATTATGATGGTTTCTACAGTTCAAAGGAAAGTATACCAGTATTTTCGTATAGAAATTCTCAACTTATGTAATCCCGCGATTGCATAAGGTGAGTTTTTAAGTAAATACTGGTGCTTTTCTGACCTAAAGTCAAGGGAAATTCCCTGACCAATCCTGATTATGTAACGGAATGCGTCTATGTGACCCTGTAAATGATAAATAAATGCTTTGCACCCCATATTCTACGGAAAGCCTATTTGTGTCCACTTCAGAAATGCATAACAATTTTATTATGTTTGAAATGATGTAACATTAATAAAATGCAATTGAAGCAATTTTTCCCCATTGACCGTAATGTAACGGAATAGTTTTCTCTGTACCTGTAGACGTACTATAAATGCTAAACACATTTCATTTTAAATAGTGATCGTGCTATAGTAAACGTTAATAACACATATAAATTGCAAGGCCGTCCAAGTATATTTACGAGAGTTAGAGCAAGGGAAGATGGACAGACAAACCAAAGTCATAAACAGTTTTCAACTGTGTTGGAAAATGGTAAAAATTACTGGATTATAAAAAAATCATCAAATTTTAAAACAACGATTTTGCATATTTCTATTAAAGGAATTCTATTTTCAATTCATTCTCAGTACGAACTCCAATTAAATCATCAACTATCACACGTACCATGTGGAGCTTACACCACATCATGTATTATAATAAAAAAATTACATTCTGAAGTACATTCTAGTTCCTTCGACCGCACTTCACAAATTTGCTACGTCCATCACCAGTGGCGTAGCCAGGGAAGGGGGTCCAAATGTTATGGATACCAGTAATATTGTAAAGTTTTCTTCCCCTTGATTATCTCAGAAAGTAATCCGATTGGATAAGCCAAAGAAAACTTTACAAAATTAGTGGTATCCAGAGCATGTGAACCCTCCACCCTGGCTACGCCACTGTCCATCACAATGTGCAAAAACTCTCAAAAATGTATCTGTAGTCAAAATGAAGCAAAAAGTGCTCATTTATGTACGAAAAGGTGGCTTACTTACTTCTTATCATCTGTATAAATAAATGTCGAATCTAAACTAAAGAGAGAAGTGTAAAATTTTATAATTAAAAGTATCCAGTGAATACATAAAAATCATCATGTTTAAAAGGGCCCGCTTAGCCTAGTAACATGCTTGCCACAAAATGAAGCTTATGCCGGTGTTCACGGGTTCGGTACCACGTGATTTGGACGCGGGGTAGCTATGCAAAGTTTGCAAGGGTTTTTTTTTTTTTTTTTTTTTTTTTTTTTTTTTTTTTTTTTTTTTTTTAAGAGCACGATAATTTGGACTACTTCCCCTTCAAAAGTCCTTTCTGAAGGCAGCCCTCCTACAGCAATGTGGCCAAAACTGGTCTTTGCTTAACAAAATCCGTTCCCCATCAAATTTATAAATAACGATTTTGCATATTTCTATTAAACATATTCTATTTTCAATTCATTCTGTGTACGAACACCCCTTAAATCATCATTTATTCCACTTAACAGGTGGTATTTACATCACATCATGCATTCTAGTTCAAATTTACATTCTGAAGTACCCTCTCGTCCTTTCGACCACACTTCACGAATTTTCTGCGTCCATCACCTGCTCGCTCTCTTTTTCTTTTCCCGCTTCTCAATAAAACTGCTTTCGCTATAAAACAGCCCCACTCTCAATATATTCATTTAAAAGAAAGGATATTTTCAACAATGTGCAAAACCTCTCAAGAAATTGAAAAATAGATACATGCGAAATAATAGAACGAGTGTGGAGGGTGGCAGAAGAACGTAAAAATCACTACGATCCAAATTTGCATTTATATATTTTTCACTCTCGGAATCGTCTGTTTTTTTGTCCCACCTTCTTCGCCTCTTCCTTTTTCGTCGAACTCTGGAACGTTTTTTTCTTGGGCGGGTAAATAAGAATTTGAACAAGCAACATCAGGTGTATTGTTGCTTGGTCTTTAGAACATAAATTTCGATTTTTTTCCCTCTTCTATGCTATTTCCTTAAAAGTATTTTTAAGTAACAGATATGTCAGTAGAAGTGGAAAGGGGAGAAAAAAAATCGTCTGCCGTGTATTCAGAAAATGGCTTTCATTTGCAAATGTTGTACTTACCACATGGGGTGTTACCGGTTCATTAGCTTTTAAGCGAGATATTTTGTATAAATTTCCTACTAAATACAAATCTGATTTCTTTTTTGAACAAGACATTTTTTTTGTTCGTTTTACATGCTGCTAATCTATTGTTATACAAAGTAAGGCGAAATTACCATATTGCTATGTCGACCATAAAGTAACGTCTCCTAACGGATATTTCTATTGAATTTTCGTTGTAGATGAAGGTTAGATTTTAAAATTGTTATTTAACAACTTAACGATGAATTTCTACGATAGTTAGGAAAACTAAAAAATACCATCTAGCATTGAATTAGAATGTCTGAGGTACTAAATTTTATTTCTTGTGATTTTAAATAATTTGGAATAGAACTTTTAACTGAAATGCTTGGTAATACAAGAATATGGTGCTTGTTTACTCAAGATATGTTTAACTACCGTGTGTTTAAATAATCTGGAATAGAGGTATCTTTAAATGAATTGTTTTTTTTTATCCAAGAATATGATTCTTGGTTATGCAAAAAATGCTTGGTTATCTCAAGTACAAAATTTATTTTTCGTGTATTTACATAATTTGGAATGGAATTTTTAATTGGAATGCTTGATTATGCAAGAATCAGTTTATTTTTAAAAGTCAAAAGGAAGATTACTGTTTTTATGATAATAGTCGAAATTCTCAACGGATATTGTTATTGAATTTTCGTTCTAGATGAAGGTTAGATTTAAAATTATTATTTAACTACTTAACGATAAATTTCTACGAGAGTTCAGAAAACTAAAAAATACCATCTAGCATTGAATTAGAATGTCTGAGGCACTAAATTTTATTTCTTGTGTATTTAAATAAATTCAAAGAGAATTTTTAAAAGAGGTGCTTGATTATATACAAGCATATGTTCCTTGGTTATGCAAGAAGTGCTTGGTTATCTCAAGCACAACATTTTATTTTTCGTGTATTTAAATAATTTGGAATGGAATTTTTAATTGAAATGCTTGATTAGGCAAGAATCGGTTTATTTTTAAAAGTTAAGAAAACACTTACTGTTTTTATGATAATAGTCGAAATTCTCAACGAATATTGCTATCAAATTTTCGTTCTAGATAAACGTTGATTTAAAAATTGTTATTTAACTACTTAACGATAAATTTCTACGATAGTTAGGAAAACTAAAAATAACATCTAGCATTGAATTAGAATGTCTGAGACACTAAATTTTATTTCTTGTGTATTTAAATTGATTCAAAGAGAATTTTTAAAAGGGGTGCTAATTATACAAGCATATGTTTCTTGGTTATACAAGAAGTGCTTATTTATCTCAAGCACAAAATTTTATTTTTCATGCGTTTAGATAATTTAGAATGGAATTTTTAACGTAAATGCTTGTTATGCAAGAATTAGTTTAATTTTAAATGAAAAAAGAAAGCCTATTGTTTGTTTATGATGGAATTTTCGTTCTAGATGAAGGTTAGTTTTTAAAATCTATATATATATTTGTCTTACGTGGCGCAAAAATAGGGCTGAATTTGTAGCTTATGGTTTGGCAACAACCGTAGTTTCCAGAGCTCAGGCCAATGGACAGACTAGATTGTGTTAGATCAGCTCCGCCTCCAATCCAATACGGCGGTCACTGTGAGAACAGTGAAACCATAGAATGAAACTCAAATTAGCAATTATTAAAAATAAAATAACATGTACGTAATTCAAAGCGTCTGAGATGATTCCTCATTTTAATTATGAGTAATATCGTTAATTTCAAAAGAATTCACAACTTTTATTTAGAATTCATTTACGAATTTCACTTACTCAAAATTCAAAAATCGAAAGAAAAAAAAATCAACTGTCTAGGTTGCACCTGCTGCCTTTGCTGTAAATTGAAGTAAAAAATAATTTTTTTTGTAAAAATCTATAAATTTTTTTTTCTCTAATGAATTTAAGCCGCGCTGTACAATATTATAGGTGCAACACGTTTTAAACTAATTATGTTTCAAAGATCCTTTTTTCATAGTATTTAAATGATTTATATGTCCATTGGTAGCGCCAACTAAATGCATTTTTAGTTATGTTTTCAACGGAGAATTACTTTTTTACATAAAAAAAAATTGTCAATTTCATATGTTCAAATGTTTTATGGTAGAACTTATTCCGGCTAGAATTGCTGAAAAATAAAAAGGGGCGAGCGAGCGAAGCGAGCTGGGACCGCGTAGCTGTCTCAATGTGAATTGCTTCGCGATTCACAGGGGGTTGGCGAGCGTTAGCGAGTAGGGGGCTGAGCCCCCTAGTTGTTATTTAAATACGTAACGATTAATTTCTAATAGAGCTAGAAAAGCTAAAAATCCATCCGTCGTTGAATTAGAATGTCTGGGGCACTAAGGTTGCTTACGTTTTATTTCTTGCGTGTTTAAATAATTTGGAATAGAAATTTCAACTTAAATATTCTGCTATCCAATAATTTGATTTTTTCTTATACAAGAATATGTTTATTGGTTATGTAAAAATGCTTGGTTATCTCAAGTACAAAATTTTATTTTTCATGTATCTAAATAATTTAGAATATAATCTTTAATTGAAATGCTTTGTTGAGCAAGAATCAGTTTATTTTTAAATGACAAAAGAAAGCTTACTTCTGGCTTATGATTTAGTTGAAATTCTCAACGGATTTTCTATTTTAGATGAAGGTTAGATTAAAAAATTGTTATTTAAATACTTAACTCTTATTAGAGTAGTCAAATATACTGAAAATAGTTTTCAATGTAAAGCATTTGTTTCCGGTAAACATTCCAGTTAAAACTTCATTAATAAATAAATACGTAATACATTATAAATCAAACACAAATTTAACAGACATCTAATTAAACTACGCACTTAAACTACTGAAATTATTATTATTATACTACTTACTACTGAAATTAGCAGAACTAAAAAAAGTTGATGTAAGTAGCGAAATCGCTGACGATTTCTTCTGCTATTAACTCCTCTCCTGGTATTCGACAGTATCGGTTTTAATAAATTTCAAATACATATTTAATACTTGGAAATTTTTCCAGAGAAAATTTCTCACGCCTTGCATTCATAATATTCATATTTTAATTGCTTAATAGGCGTATAGCCAACATAGTGAAAAAGTACCCAAGCCGGGACTGGAACCCGGGTCATCAGTATAGCGCACTGACGTTCTACCAACTGAACCACTTGGGAACGATACTCAGCCTGGAACTTTTTCACCATAACATGTTGGCAAGGCTACAAACGCAGCACAAGACGGAATATATTCCGTGAGCCGCCAACCCTGGAGCAAACATGAAATCAAAGAAAATCCAGCATCGACAATTGAGTAAATTCATATGTAATACTTGGAAATTTTTCCAGAGAAAATTTCTGACGCCTTGCATTCATAATATTCATATTTTGATTGCTTAATAGGCGTATAGCCAACATAGTGAACAAACATTGCCAACATGTTATGGTGGAAAAGTTCCAGGCTGGGTATCGTTCCCAAGTGGTTCAGTAGGTAGAACGTCAGTGCGCTACACTGATGACCCGGGTTCGAGTCCCGGCTTGGGTACTTTTTCACTATGTTGGCTAAGCAATTAAAATATGAGTATTCAAAACTTTATTTGAATAATTTATTGATATTTTTCATATAAAAATCCTTTTTGGGTATTGTTTATGTACAATCTAAAAGAATATATTAAATATAAAAAAAATCTATTAGAGTTTTTAATAATAATAATAATAATAATAAAAATAGTTTTCATCTTTGTTTTGTAAACCGGGAAGTGCGGGTCGATGCCCTGGTATTTTTAAACTATGAGAGATACCTCTCAGTTAATTTGAGATAATGCACCGAAAATTAATTTAAAAAAAAAAAAGTAAGGTAAAAGTACTCTCTCTCTCTTTTTTTTTTTTTTTTTATAATTTGTGCAAAAGGAAATAAATTGATGTTAATTCCTTTCCCCAATTAAACATGGAGAAAAAACGAGAATTTCTATCTGTAACTTTTAGTTTTACATCACTCACAAAATTTCATCGACATTTTATGCCTGTTTTACACTTTAGGCATATCATAAAAATATTTCACTTAACTGTTGAAATGCTAAGAGCTAACACAAATAAATCTACTATCTTTACATAATGCTTAACAAACATATTCACTGTTTGGCGACCAAAAAATGTACTATTTCGACAAACTTTTTCTTAGACACGAATACCCTGTCTTTAAATTCCAGTTAAAAATATTTTTGTAAACATAATGTGAAATGAAAATAAAAATAATTTTATTCCTACCATAAAAAGAAAATAATCTAACGTTAAAATTTAAAAATGAAAAGTATTATTGAATATGACACTTAAGTGTAACATTTGAAATTGCACTCCAAACGCAGTAACCGAAACTCTCATATTTCTCAAAATGTTCTCTTTTAAGAATTGAAATTAAAGTGCATTTTTTATTAATACAAACCGAACGTATTTACAATTTTTCGTTATCTCCAAATTCATTGTTTGAAATGTTTATCCTTTGTGTTCCAAGACAGGGCTGTTGCCATTCTGCTTTCGAAAAATTAACAATTAGAAAAGTTATTCGGCAATCAAATATAATACAGAGAACTTATTTTCTTTTCCAGCTCGGAAATTCTATCTTAGCTAGGCAATAAAAATTTTTCGAAATCAAATTAAATTACGCATTTCTATCTTTAAATCAACATGTTTATTTTCAATTTCTTCCGACAAAATTTTGGATGTAGGCGCTGACTGGAAGATAAAATTAAATTATTCCATTTTTAAACCAATCATCGATAGCAGACGATTATTAGAATTCTCAAGACGATGTTTTCGGAAGATGAATTAAATTTTTTTCGCTAGTAATGGAAAATATTTTGTTTATACGTATTTTTAAGAAAATAGGATTAATATTTATACTTGGATAAAATATTATTAATCTTCTATAATAGAAATGAGTTAGAAATTTTAGATATTTTCAAAATTAGAGTTTATGGCTAGAAATAATACTTTTAAGAAGAATAATCAGATAAGAAATGTAAAATCAGATAAAAATATGCAAAAAGTAATATAATTTAATTTTCCATATAACTTTTATATTTGTCAAAAGATAAATTGTAAAACTAAATTGAAAATTAAAATTCTTTAAAGAAATCAAGACATTTTTCTAGACTTATTAGCTATTGACCGCATTATATAACTACATATTAATTAAATTTGTAAAATTTAATCAATAAGATTAAATTTCATCTTTATTAATTTCATCTACTTCCTGTCATTTTCATGAATCTTCCAACTTCCGCGTTGCAAATTTAGAATATTTATTTTTTTCAAAATATGTAACTGAAATTCTATAGTAATTTTCGCTTTATTTAATCACTGAATGTCGCTCATTAAATATAAGGCAAAAATTACTATTAAGAATTTTTGGTAGGTATTAATCGAAAAATCCACTAAACGGGAAAAACTGCTTCCAACACGAAATTTTCTCAATTAACTCTGAGAAAAAGTTGTGTATTCCAAGATTGGAACTATGCAAAACCTGAAATCTAACCAATTAAAATCTACATTAAAATTAGATGTCTTAGAAAAACTAAATTTGAACTTCTAGTGATTTTGACCTACTTCCTGCATATATAATTAGAATTCATTAAGATTAATAGCCATGATTTTCAGCACAATGTCGTTTCTTTTTCTTTCTTCGCTTGAATGAAATAATGCTCATACATTATGAAAATATTATGGCATCACTTTGGATATTATGAACTAGTATACTGTGCCCATCACGAAACTTTGATCTATACCATTCTAATATATTAATTTTTATAACATCATGAACGATTTTGAATATCAAGCATAATGCATTTCTTCGAATTTAAAGCGGAGTCACAGTAATCAGTGAATTAAAAGAAGTACAGTACAAAAGCACCCATGTTGAGATTTAAAACTTAAAATTACATCAAGATATACATTTTTAATCATTAAACACAATTATAAAGTTTGGCGTATTTCTACACATAAAAAATAAGATACAACTATAATGTTCATTCCAAAAAGCATAGAACTAATATTCCCTAATCGGGTCCACAACCGAAGGTTAGCATAAAAAACGAGCGATTCTCTCAACAATGTGGTTAAAAGTGTATATAAGTTGGAAAATTTAATGTACAATAATGGAGTTAATAATACTCGAAACAACGCTCGATAAATTGCATCAATTGATTGTGGATCCAAACAGGAATCTTTCCTCAAGCGTAGGACAATATCGTTGAATGATTAAAGTGAAAATTGAACCAGCATATTATGTGAAGGTCTAACAGCCTAGACCAGCTATTCTTAAACTTTGGGATCTCGCGGACCCCCCTTTGATGTGGAATACATTTCGGGGACCCCCAAAAATATTTTACGTAATATAAGATAAGATATTATTTTAATGCATACACCCTATTTGTTTTCCATTACGCATATTCTATGTTTAGTTTACAGTGTTGGAAAAAAATAATCTGCATTAATAAGTAGTAAAATAATAATAATAAACATTTCAAGACAGTTAAAATATACATACTACTATTTTCTATGAAAAGGATGCTGCTGCTTTATTTCTACTAGATGTGCAATATTTGGTTCAATGTTTAAAAGATGTTTCAGTAAGTCTAGTTCGACATCCAGGCGATGTCTACATTCGTTTCTCATGTACACAAGATCGTAGAAAGTCTTTTCAAACAAATATGCGGCGCAGAAGGGAAGTAATTGCTTGGTAGCTTTTTCTGCTAGTTCTGCAGATGTATCTGCTAGTTCTGCAAAGGCCAGTTCTGTTCACGCACAATCAAAAATTTGGAAAAGCAGTGGAGAGCAATTTTCATGCACCCATCGCATGGTAATTTCGAATGTTGTTCCTGCTCTAAAAATGTCATGGTTTTGATTTCACTAATTTCTTGGAAATTAAATGGATCCCTCATACAATCTGTTTCTGACTTCGAGGAAGTAAAATAAAGCCTGAAAGTTTCTTTCAAGTGCTTCAAGTGTACAACAAAATGTTCAATAATATCATGGAAAATGGGAAAAATTGTATCATCAGAAGTTTTTAAGATATCGAATAATGTTGGATATGATTCAAAAATATTATTTTCAAGTCGATAACTTAGAAATACTTTTTTTTATTGTGGCTTCTACATTTTCTTGGACATTCAAAATGGATTTATTCAGGAAATTTAAAATAACTGTCAAATATGCCAACTTGACAAGCCAGGAGAAATAATTGAAACTATCTTTCAAATGGAATTTAGAGTCCATTTAAAACAGTTTTACTTCATCACGCAGTGTAAAAATTCAAATTTTTAAATCGCATTTTTCCTCGTGACAGCCACTTAATGCATGCATAAATAGCTGTTTGTGTTTACTCCCAATTTCTTCTGTCAAAAGTTTGGTGTATAATTCAAGTTAATTTAGTTGTTTCAGTAGTAATTTATATCAAAGCTTGTTAGCTTAGATATAATTTACTACTGAAACAACTTTGTTCAATGTATTCTTCAAATCTTCAAGAGTCTTCAGGCAAACAGCGGCTCACGATTAATACAACAGTGTGATCAAATTACATGTGGTTATTTACCTGCAACGAAGCTGATCTAACATCAAATCATTAACAGTTCCACTCATACCTCAGGTCCCATCTACGCTTATTGCAATACATCTTGACTGGTTCATTTCTTTTTCTTGTATGAACCCGTTTAAAAACGTGAATAGTACAGCACTTGTTGTGCGAGTTGGAAGGCGTTTGTAAAAATCTTCATATATCTCAGTACCAAATTCATAAAAAGCTAAAACGATCAAATTAACATTATTGGAAATATCTAAACTCTCATCTAGTTGCAATGTGAAAAAAGGAATTAATTTTTGTACGTTCATTCTATTAGTTCTCAAAATTGTCACACAAGTCTGTGATTCTGCTCTTAACAGTATCATTAGATAATGAAATGAAATTTAAATCCTTCGCTATTTTTTCTTGTTTCATTGTTGTGATCATTGATTTAGTAGCAGGTAGAATTCAATTCGCTGAAATCGTGTGAAGTTTTGCAGACTTTGCTACCATCAGAGATACATGATACGAGATAAAAACGGTCTTTACATTATTTAACCAGTTGTAGTCTTTTCATGACATTTCTGACTTGCTTTCAGTTCTTTTAACTTGCTTTTAAAAAAGACCATTTGGTTTGTTTGCATACTGTTTGTGTTTAGTTTGTCTTCGGAGTTTTGCTGATCTCATACACTGATTTGACAAGATATTGTTACAAAAAATAGACTGACTGTTTTTCGTTATTAGTATAGGTGCTCGTAAATCCAAATGTTAAATATTATTCAGAGGACTAACACTTTTGCCTTGGCGATATTTTCTTCTCTGTTAAATTCTGAGGTGTTGAATCATCATCGTCTATATCTAACTCCTTCTCATCTTTGCATTTTAATGTACCAGACTTTTTAATCACTCATCCATATCTTAAATAAAACATATTATCAAACTATATAAATATGTAACAAGAGAGAATAAAATACGAGCGGAGCATTTAAAAATGACAATGGCTTTAATAACATTATCGCATTTTTTCAAATGATTTTCAAAAAATGTGAACCGGCTTCTATTACCTCTTAAAAACAAATTTCTCCCCCCGTGAATCCTAATTTTTTTAAAATAAATATTCTTGCACATTTAGAAAGAGAAAAAGGCTTATGATTTTAGTAAAGCTTATTTAAAGTATAAAATAATTTCCTAATTTTGGGAGTAACTGAACTTTATGTAGATTTCAAAACGGTATTT
This sequence comes from Maratus michaelseni, assembly GCA_963931845.1. Taxonomy (NCBI): domain Eukaryota; kingdom Metazoa; phylum Arthropoda; class Arachnida; order Araneae; family Salticidae; genus Maratus; species Maratus michaelseni. The sequence goes on from OZ007600.1 coordinate 17,178,700, forward strand.
TTTAAATAATAAAATTCACAAGTTCATAGCTTCTATTTTTTGTTTAGAAATTTAAAAATAATTTTTTTCCTTTCGTTTAAATCTCAAATAATAGTAAAACATTGTTTAGGTGAATTTTTAGAATTTTTTTTTTAATGGAGAATGTTTATTAATACTCTGATTGCTTAATTTTTTTTGTCAAAATCCTCTCGACCAATATGTATCTTATTACATATTTCCAATCATTTGAAATATGTAGGATATTTACATTTGAATTTTTACCCTTTGGCTGCGGAATTTTTAAAACAAAATTGCTCCACTGTTAAAAATTTGCAGCAAACTGCCCAGTCATTTGACCGTTTTTTTAGAAAATGGCTACATAACCGTAATTTAACTCTATTTTGTCCATGCTATTACCCATATTACGGTCAGAATAGAGTTAAAATACGGTTACGTAACCATTTTCTATAAAAACGGTCAAATGACTGGACAGTTTGCTGCAAATTTTTAACAGTGTCCAAAAACTGGGTATTATATAAATTTTTCTACAAATGTCTTGCCCGTGGAAATCGCGGGATAAGGGATCAAGAGTGTTAAAAACAAACTTTGCTTTCGTTTTCTTGCAATGACAAACAGACCGTATAGTCATGTGATTGCTACTATTACAGCATGAAACATTATGCATTTTAAAACGAACTGGGGAAAGGAAAACAATATTCTTTAAAATATTTGGCTTGCGTAGTGATGAATTGAAAGTGTTGTACAGGAAATTGGAGGGGGGGGGGCATTCCATATCTGGGATATTGACATATCTCCTTTGGAAGATTTGATGTTTTATGCTTATTAATGGTCTAGACTAGAAGTTTTTGTCCTGCAGAACTCCCCCTAAAAGAATTACAGAAATGACTTCAGTAGAGAAAAAAATCTGAATTTAACACTCAGCTTGAGGACCCCCGACCGTATGCTCGCGGACCCCCAGGGGTCCGCGGACCACAGTTTAAGAACCGCTGGCCTAGACTATACAGTTTGATGAAATTCCGTGCATAAGTACTTGAGATATAGCTACAGTGGAAGTCGTGAAATAAGCAGCATAGTAGTGCCATCTGTTGGGAGATATACACTTAAACCTAAGCAGCAGCTATTTATGTTAAGGTCTAGCGGATATGCAGGTTTTATTAAATTTAGTACATTATTTCTTGAGATAGAGTGGACACAAATTTTGTGTCGCGCATTGACTAACAATGTAACAGACTAAAGACAGAAAGACAGACATTTTCCAAATAAAAGTCAAACATCCCAAAACATGTAAATTCATGACAAAACAAATGTCGGAAATTTTCACGATTTTAATTGTTTCTTATGCATACAGAAGAGCATGAAAATTGTGGTATATTATCTGAAGTCAATCTTGCTTACCATTGTTTACCAAATATTGGTAGAACATTGCTATAAAAATTAGAATTTTAAGATAAAACCCCAATATTGGAGAGTTATTTGGATTAAACTAAAATATTTTAAATAAAATATTAAAATTCCACAATAATAGAATTATATTGAAATATATTTTTTCAATGTAATGTTAGTGTTTCAAATGAATTGCAAATACAATGCGAATGTTTCGTAGATGATTAATAATAATGTAAAGAAATATAATTAATGGAATAGAATTAATGTAATGATAACAATATAGTTAATGATGTAATTAATATAATGATAATAATATATTTAATGATGTAATTAATATAATAATAATAATATAATTAATTATATAATTAATATAATGATAATAATATAATTAATGATGTAATTAATATAATGCTAAAATGTAATTAATAGTGATAAAATTAATATGATTGATAAATTTATAATTAGTGTAATTGCTATAATAGAATATAATTAATATTATGAATAATATTAGTTTCGACTTGGGTTTTTATTATTTTTTAACTACCTTCATGCGTTAATTTGTGCATCAACGTTTATTTTTTAAAAGCGCATACTCAAAATATTTTTGAAAAAAAAAATTCTAATGAAACTAGTCATGGATGTTATAAAGTACCAGTTAAATTTAGCTGAAAAATTCCAGTAGAAAATCTGTAAAAAAATTTTAAATATTGAAGTTTTTGGCGCAAAAAGACGAGCAATACTTTTTCCTCACTGTGTTATAAATTTTGATAATAAATCTTTCGTTTCCATATGGCGACAATACTTTTCTCGAATTGACAGTGATAATAATCGGATCTTAATTTTGGGTCTGAAACAAATTTAATCAATTTAAATTTTCTTCTAAACCGTATAATACAATCGTTAAACCTCATTATATATACATATAAATGTATATGACAAAATTGTAGTTAAAAAAGTGTATTTGTTTAAGTTAAACTTACCCATACTATTTCAGTACGAAGAGTAGAAAAACTTTTCCTTAAAGAGTATCTATCACAAAAGTGCATTTTTTTTTTTGATTCTGTCACTAACTGACAATAAATCGCCAAAAAAAAAAAAAAAAAAAAAAAAAAAAATATTTTACAGACGTATAATATCGAGCAGGAAATTTCGCAGGAAATTTTTTATATCCTCATGACAAGAATATTCTGTAATTTTTTCAAAATTTTCTGAGTATGGAGACCTTCTTTGTTAATAATAAAAATAATTGCCAGATTTAATGTTTCTCAGGTTTATTGTATGATGTACATTTTCATCTTTCCTGTTTCGCGACCCCCCCCCCCTCCCTTTTTATTTCTTATGTATCGTATTTCTGACAATTTGAAGAATTTTTACCAGATTCGTTTTCAGTTTGCTCCATCGATTCCACTTTTGGTGGATTTTTTGCAAAAAAACATTGTGAAACAAACGCAAGAAGGCACATTTCCGATCATGATCACAATAATGTCGAATAGTTCGTGACATATTAAGCTTGCATACGCGAAAAATAATGGAAAATATGACGGAATAAATCGGTCAAGTACGAGTGTAACTCGCTCTCAAAGGGTTCCGTACTTTAAATTACAATTTATTAATTAATAAACTCCTGCTAGTCCTAACTTTATCATGATTTTAGCTTCAGTAGATTCGGAAATAGGAGGGGGCATATTTTCCCAGTACATTCGGCGATATCTCTGAAAATACAATACCTAAAATTGAAACAAATATATTTTTGAGTTCGATGTTACGAGATCTTTCGAACAATACCCTACACGATACATAAAAATAAAATTTATTTTTCAAGTCACTTAATTAATATCTCGGCTAATTGCTGACATTTTTTTTTTCGAAAATTATTATGAAATATCCTTGGAGGATTCTGCGTCGATAAATACCTCTAGCGCTGAGCAACTCCCCCGCTGACCGCCCGAAAAGTAAAGTTTGTGTGTAACGGAAAAATGCGTTTTTCTCAAAAACTATGATACCTATGAAAATCTTTATAGTTTTCCTGCAAGGAAAATTTATGTTTACTACATATACCATATATATTTTTATTATATATTGACTATTTTCCTTTCCTTTTTTAAACTTCTACTATCACAAATTTTTCATATTTTTAGTTTCAGTAGATTCGAAAATAGAGGGAGGGGGGGGGGGCATATTTTTGCAGTGCATTTTCGACGATATCTCTGAAAATATAATACCTAAAATTAAGACAATTCTACGTCCCATAGTTTACCAGGAAAAGGGCTCTGACAGACGGACATACAGACAGACACAGGAGTGATCTTATAATGGTTCCGTTTTAATTTTGAAGTACGGAATCCTAAATATTAGCTTATAGAATAATATTATACAAATGCAGGTGAAAAATAATAATTATAACGATTAATTAAGGACATTTTTTCAGGAAAATTCATTAAAAACACATTATTAGCACATTCAACATAGTTTAGTAGGATTAGGTAAGATAGTTTATTTTTTATTTATAATTTATTTTATTTATAATTTATTTACTTTTTAGCTTTTTAAAATGTTTCATTATTACAGTTTCACAGTCATTTGGACTATCTTGGCGAGCGTGGATTGGCACACCATTCAATCCATTGTTGTTTCAACTTCTATATAACCTTCGAGTTACAGAGAATACTTGACGATTTGTCACCTGTGGCAGGCTAACGGAAAAATGCCCTGTAGATTAATATATTAACTTATAATTACGTTCTAAAAATGTTAAAATGTTGTATTGTCATCGGAAACACACCTGTGAACTCCTTTTTTTTTATTATTATTATTTTATTTATTCATTTATTTGTTTTAAATAATTCTAGCTTATCAGGAAGTGAGTGAAAAATCTATTACAAAATTTCATCTGTACAAAAAAAAAAAAAAAAAAAAAAAAAAAGGTTGAGTTAAATAAACTAGTGCATGGAAATTAACTGATATTATTTTTGCTGTATTTTTTTTTTAAAGATAATGGCAACACTAAAGGAAAAAAATGTATTATTTAAACTATCTGTTCAGTATTTCTAATTTTTTTTCCTCAACCAACGTAACATTATAAATATAATTAACATTAAACTTTTAAAGGATAAAAGAGAATTAAAAAATATATATATTACATTCTTTATTTTTCATTTATATTTTCTACTTTTTAGTGTTTAAAATATTCCCTTGTTGTAAGTTGCACAGCCGGTTGGGACATTTTGGCGAGAGTGGTTTGGCGCATAATTAACTCCATTGTTTTGCAACTCGTAAACAATTATAAGCATAAAGAATATTTGGGCGATTCATCTTTACGTACAAATTACATACAACCTACTGCCAGAAAAGTGTCATAAATTTAATTTTTTTAATTTATAATTAAGTTCTAAATATGTTCAATTGTTGTATTGTCATCGGAAGCATACCTGCAAACGTATTTTTTTTATAATTCTAGCGTATCAGTAAGGGAGTTGAAAATCGATTACGAAAACCAGGTTGAGTTAAATAAAAGAATGTAAAAACAGGAAATATCACGCTGCAGAGAGTTAAGACACATTTGCAATCATTTATTTCTCTAAACGTAATTTTTATAATTATAGCGTATCAGTAAGGGGATTAAAAATCGATTACAAAATTCCATCTTCACGTACAAAAACCAGTTTGAGTTAAATAAAAGAATTTAAAAACAGGAAATATCGCGCTGCAAGAGTTAAGACACATTTGCAATCATTTATTTCTGTAAACGTAATTTTTATAATTATAGCGTATCAGTAAGGGGATTAAAAATCGATTACAAAATTCCATCTTCACGTACAAAAACCAGTCTGAGTTAAATAAAAGAATGTAAAAACAATAAATATCGCGCTGCAGAGAGTTAAGACATATTTGCAATCATTTATTTCTGTAAAGGTAATTTTTTTAATAATTCTTGCTTATCAGTAAGTGGATTAAAAATCGATTGCAAAATTCCACCTTCACATCCAAATACCAAGTTGACTTAAATAAAAGAGTGCAAAAACAGGAAATATCGCGCTGCAAAGAGTTAAGACACATTTGCATTCATTTGTTTCTGTGAACGTAATTCTCTTCATTCTTGCCTATCAGTAAGTGGGTTAAAATTGATTACGAAATTCCGTCATCACATACAAAACCAGGTGGAATTAATAAATAAAAGATTGTAAAAACAGGAAAAATTTGCCGTGCAAAGAGTTAAGACACATTTGCTTTCGTTTATTTCTGTGAACGTAATTTTTATAATTCTAGCCTATCAGTAAGTGGGTTAAAATTCGATTACAAAATTCCGTCTTCACATACAAAACCCAGGCTGAGTTAAATAAAAGAGTGTGAAAACAGGAAATATCGCCCAGCAAAGGGTTAAGACACATTTGCATTCATTTATTTCTTACATCAGAATTCATTTATTGGGATTTTCCTCTTCTACTTTTGCGCATCTACACACCGAATCCGAATCTTTTGGAAACGTTCGTTTTTGATGCGAAAACGGCTTAGTCGCCCACCGGAGACAGGAATCCTACTTAGGCATGCAAATAGAATTCAGGTGAGAGAAAGAGGTACGGAATACGTCCTATTGTTCTGGAAGATGAAATCCAGCTGTTTTCAACATGTGATCTTTTTCTCCCATACGTTGGAAATAGAATGCCGTAATAAAAATCCGCCGTATGGAAAAATAAAGCCAGCTGTAGGGTGTACGGGTTAATGCAAAGGTATGGAATTTCTTTTCATTCATTATTTATGTACGAGGCGTGCAGGAAAAAGCCTTGAACGACATTCCTGCCCTTAAACTTTGAGAAGAAATATACATGGTGTCCAAAAAAACTGCGATTTTCCTCAGCGGAATCAGTGATGTGGTCATTAGCTCCCTTTCACGTGTTTCGAATCTCACCTAGAGGTCATAGGTCTGCGGAGGAGATCCTTGACATGTTTATTACTGCCTCTTTCTTTTGTTGATGACCCCAGAACCTTTGGAAATGAAAGGCCAGGAAACTAATTTACGACTTTTTGTCGAGGATTATTGAAAACCCCATATAAACGCACTTTAAGTCAATTAAATATTCCAGCGGTTTCATTTTTAAAATGTTACACTTGTTAATTTGTTATTACGATCCTCGGATACCATCTATACTAATATTATAAAGAATTGACGTTTGTGTGTATGCAGGGTTGAATCTCTGGAACTACTCAGCGAATTTCAAAAATAATGGTGGCAAAATAGTGGTGACCATCTCTGCTTCAACATAGACTATAATTTATGCCTTTACAGCAAACCCCAATTGAATACAGGAACAAAAAACGTTCTAAAATTGCGATTTCTCCGACATTATTTGGGCTAGAAACTTGAAGTTACGTTTGAGATGTAATTACTTGGTATGAACGGATTCCAAAAAGTTCGTGAAAAGAGCGAAGAACGTTCAAAAACATTCTAAATTGCATTTTATATGGCATTGTTAGGGCTATAAACTTGAAATTTGGCATGGCTGTTACTTTTAAAACGTAAGTACTCACAGCAGAACAGTTTCTTAACCAATCGAAATGTTAAGGGTTCAGGAACAAAAGAGGTTCTAAAATTGCGATTTTTGTGATACTACTGGGGTTAGAAACTTAAAATTCCCTGCCTTTTTGCTCTTTTTCAAGTCCAAATTATCTATCCTTTTGCCCTTTTCAACGATTGAAATCACCGAGTTTTTATAATCCTAATCTGGTTTAAGGACATTTCCTTCTCAAAGTCGGGTGACGTTTCTATCTTTTTCATAACTTACGTGTATACACTTCCGGAACGGCGTCAGTGGTAGATAACTCTAATCCAAATTACTTCTATTACATACATTCAAAATACATGCCTTTTAATTCCTTTAATTTTAAATACAAAAAATAAAAGTAATAAGAAAAATAATAAACAATGCCATGAACCAAAAATTTTTATTTGAATATCAAAGCATTGTTTTTAATTTACACACGCGAAAAATAAAAGTTGCTACTGACGAGAAAAAAATACTTTTGACGTGATTGGCGTCCGGCTTCTATTAAAAATGTTTTTTTTATTACATTTATCTAGTTACCTAAAAAAGTATCGTATAAATATTAATTTCGTATAATTTGTTTAATAAATTAACAAACATACAAACCATATATTTGGAAGCGAATCGATATGTAATGGAATGGAGGGAAAAACACGTGCAATTCATGTCAATTCATTGATGTATTCCTCGGGCAAAAAAAAAAAAAAAAAAAAAAAAAAAAAAACAACGATCCGCATAACATAATAGTCTTAGTAAAAAGATATAAATTTGGAAAAAAAAAAAAAAGATAAATTTGTCTAATAAAAACAACGTTGTGAAGAATTTCAGATTGTATGTCTTATAGCATATGTTATCAAAATTATTAAATCTGTTATTTTTTAACTGCTCAAAACTTATAGTTCTTATTTTTCCTTTTGAAAATAACACAATTTATTAGAATGAATTTTCCACAAGTCTTCATATAGATGTACTACATTAAATTATTATTAAGATAAATTGAATGTTTTAAATGGTCTAAATCATGATGAAAAAATAAGAAACTTCACTAAATAAAAAAACTGAAGTTAATATAAAAAAAAACACGCTTTATCTTATGCTGGATAATCAATATTTTTTTACACTTTCTCATTAGACATTAACAATAAATCCACAAATATAAAACGTAATGAAACCTTAAAAAATATAAACAAATTTAACGACATGTCAGATTTAAATCGTAAAAATATCGAACAAGGACCTTCCTACCACTCAATCGAAACTTCGCTTTGCTTTGTTTACCAACTTTCTTCCAGGAGAAATTGCCCTCCCGCTATTTTTCCATCACAGTAGAGTAGAGGAGTTCGCGAGCTGCTTTTCTATGCAAATAAATGCAGCAGACGACATTTCTATGCACCATCTAAACTCTTCTCTTTCCCAGTAGAACGAAAATTGATAACTTTTCCTATTTTTTCTCTTTTTTTCCCCTCTATTTTTCTTTTATTCTCTCTAAGGATACAAGAAAACGAAAGTATATGGAAGGAATAAAGGAAGAGGTTTGTAGGTAACAGTTTCTGATTTTTTTCATAAAACTAATTTTTTTAAAACAAAGAATTTTTGTGGGGGTAGTTAGATGGAAAAATATCGCTTCCTCCATCTTGCTTTCTTTCTTTGGTAGTTTCAGTTACTAAAGATAATCTGCTGCGAAAAAGTGAAACAAGATTTCAAAAAGGGAGTTTTTTTCTTAAAGGGGAGGGGGGAGGGGGGTATGAAATAAAAGCTTTAGCTTCAGGATTTGAAGGCAAATAAGTTCGAGTCGTTTGGTGCCAGAGTATAGATACTATTTTATATGTGAAAGAAAAATGTTAAAAAATAAATAAGAAGTGTTATCTTAGTAAATGCAGTACCATAAATACAGGGTGATTCGAAATTCATAGTACAAACTTTAAGGGTTGGTACAGGACACTGTAACTAACAATTTTTGTACAGGAGAGCACGGTCGGAAATCCATTAATATAGTTAAAATTACAGGGCGTCTCACTCCAATCCGAAGTCGTATTTTCGTTCATAACTTTAACACTAGTGAAGATATTTTAACGAAATCCTTACAATATGCTTACAATTCATACAAAGATGAGTCTGTTGCGAATTTTGTTAAAATATCTTCACTACTATTAAAGTTATAAAAAAAACACGACTTCGGATTGGAGTGAGACGCCCTGTAATTTTGATTAAATAAATGGATTTTTGACCCTGGTTTCCTATACAATAAATGTTTTTTACAGTGGAGTGAGACGCTTTGTATTTTTGATTATATAATGGATTTCCAACCTGCTTTCCAAAACAAAAATTGTTTGTTACAGTGTCTTGTACCAACCCTTAAAGTTTGTATACCATGAATTTGGAATTACCCTGTATATTGAAATTTCCTGTTAGGTTTTATTTATTAGTACTATATACTATATGTATTTACTATAACAATTAAAGCAAAATATAATTACATGCCATTTTTAAATAAGAAATTTCTGTAATTTTAGTTATATGAACTTGTTAAGTTATTTCTTGATTACAAAGGTATATTATATGTACAAGACTCCCAGCGTTTCAAAATTTTTTTCACATTACAACCATGGTATTGAACACGATATATTTTTCAGTAGACTTCTATTGTAGATGTTGAAGAAATTTACCAGGGAGATTTTTGATTTGAAATAGTGGTAGAAAATGTAGAAAAAATTAGGTACGCTGCGAACCTTGTATATGTATATACATCAGAGTGATTATAATTAAAGTTTCACTTCCAAAATACTGTAAAAAATTGGTCAGAATGACTTCAAATCTGAACTGAATATACTGGAAGAAGGGGGAAACGGTATGGCATAAGAAAGAAAAAGTTCCAAAGTGTATCAATAGATGGCGCTGTAAGTGGCATACTATGCAAATTAAAAGACACTCAAGCGCAATTAAAAACAGAATCATTAAGTGCTTTTTATGCGGTTTTTGGCCCAAAGACAATTAAAAACATAGGTGGTGGAAGACGGAGATAATAATCACTTAAGATCATAAATGGTGGAGAAAAAACATTTTAATTAATTCTCCGGTAGGTGGTGCTAATGATCTATTAGGCATAACAATTTAATAAAATAAATTCAAAATTTCTTATAACAGCTTTTTAATATAGAGTTTAATTGTATTTTTGGCTTTAAAAACGTTTAAAGGAAGTTTTGTTTCGCGAACACATTAATGACAAATAAGTAAACACAATAAAACTGTATATACATGCTGCAAACACAATAATGTTGTAACTGTAAAAGATTATCGATAAATGGTACGATACATTTTGAAATTTGGGAAAAAAGTATAAAAGCGTTATTGAAATCGGTTCTGTATTTAAAAAAAAAATAATTGCTCATATTCATCTCATGTGTTATGAGTAACCAATTTTCTTTCATTATCATTATATTATATATTCTAGTTTTGCCCTCCCAAAAAGTTATCACAACGAAAAAAACTTCTAGAAGACTCAATAAAGTGTGGAAAACCATTTGCAGTTTAATGAAAGAGTATTTAAGATTTTTCTGTACACTAATATTAAGACATACACAGACATTAAAAAAGTTTGCAATGAAAAAAAATATTTCAATTTAATGTATTCAATTTTTTTGTTTTGTTTTATAAACAACTAGCTTTTGCCAGTTTGTTCACGTAAAATTGAGTTTTGCAATTCGGAATGCTAATTTTACATATAATTTTTACACATTTTTTCATTTGACTAATTTATCTAACTAGTAGTGAAATTTCCATCAAAATCCGTTCAGTAAAACATTTTAAAAATTCTAATATTTCATAATCGGGTTCACCTAATTACATAATCTCCCCCATAGCTCTATAGTAACGTAGAATGGTGTTTTGTGCACTAAAACCTTCCCCCCCAAAATTACTTAACTGATATTGTTAGTCCTAAAAAAAAAACCATTTGACAGAGCGTGAGTTTTTAACGTTCGGAATGAAATAAATATAAGTTTTATATATAGAAGTTAAATATTTTTATAATTATACTTGTTTTAATTGCCAAAAGGCGTAAAATAAAAACTTTATAAACAGTAAAATAAGTTTTATTAGACTTTTTCTCAAAAAAAAAATTAGAATATTCTACAATTGCACGGTCTATGAAGTTATTATAGTTACTCCAAGGTTACAAATATTGAAATAAACATCTAAATAAAAATGAAAAATAACGTGACTAATTTGAAAAAGTATACGTGAAAAACTAAATGATGGCGTTTCAAATAACAGCTTTATAGACTGTGCAATTATAGAATATTCGGTACTTTTCCGTTATATGGACACCATTGTCGCCAAGCATACATTTACATACATTTAATACATACATTTACATACATTTACATACATACATTTACGTACATTTGCATACATACATACATTTACAAACATTATGCATTAGCACACATTTTGGCATGGTGTCCGTATAACGGAAAAGTACCGAATATTCTTATTTCTTTTGATAATGGCTCCGATGTAGCCGAAACATGTCAACAGTCTAATAAAACTTAGTTTACTGTTTATAAAGTTTTTTTATGCCTTTTCGCTATTAAAAAAATATACTGGTGTTATAATTTTTTTTTTGTTTATAACTGCTCATTTATGAAATCGTAGAGAAGGTCCTTAATTATCACATACAACAAAAAATTGCAAAGAAATATAAAACATGTCAAACAAAACATTTTTAAAACAAACAAAATCTTTTTTCTTTTAATCACATCTTTCATGATTAACTTTTTCCGACTTGCTTCACTTCTCTTCCAATGGTTCATTTCATTTCTCCTCTTAGTTCTTTTCGATAACCCTAATACAAACCTGGCAATGGGTAATTTGAGTTAACTTAAACATCCATGATACGGCCGTTTTCGATTCTTATTAGAAAACGACCACCCCCCTTTACAAATTGAGTTCTTCCCCCTTTTTTCAATTCCTTTCGTTATTTAGGTAATTACAGATGGCAACAGTAAGAGCTGTTTTCTTGCAAAAGGCAGATCGGATTAAAGTATCCTTAAGAGAATTAGAAAGAATAAAAGAGCGGTAGAATTCGAAGCTAAACACTTTTTAAAGAGTCAAATAACAATGAATTACATGGTGATGTTATGTCATTGAGTATTAAAAGATTTTAAGCTATTTGTTGAAGAAAGTTTAGACATTAATATGAAATTATCGAATGATTCATTAAAAAAAATTTCGTTTACTTTGAATTTTAGTCTAAAGAAATAAAAACTCCTCCAAAAAAAAAAAAAAAAAAAAAAAAAAAAAAAAGGAAAAAATAATTATTATTACAATATTTGGTTAAGTATACCCAATATTTTACCTTTTTAAATGTTATTTTTTTGTGTTATTTCATTATCTTATTTATTTATATAATAATTGAGTCAAAAAAATAAGAATTATCAGAAAAAAAAATATTTTTTCAGAAAACATGTCTCCAAAATAAAATAATAAATACATTTGAACGTCTATTCAACAAATTTCACGATTCCTCCAAAAAAAAAAAAGTTCTAATCATATATATAAAAAAATAACTATTTATCATTAAAATACAGATGTAAATGCTTAAAGGGGGAAAAAACAGATCACAAAAAGGATTATAAAAACCTTTTAATATGATGATCGACATGTTTCGAATGCACAAACGGCGTTAAAAGGTAATAAGGTTTTAAAAGTTTAAAAGTTTAATATTAAAAGCTTTTTATAAGCCCTTTTGCGATCTGTTTTTTTTTTTTTCACTTTAAGAATTTATATCTGTATTTTAAAAGTCGTAATGTAGGAATTTCCTTAAATAATTCTATCAGATATATTGTTCGAAAGGTAAAATATCACACCATTTTTACACCCCTGTTTTAACAGACCTCGCAAAGTTCTATATTTTTTAAACGGTAATCTTCATGGTATATTTTCTATTGCGTATATCAAATAAGAGGATTAATTATTATGCTTTTAAGTAAAAACTAATTTAATGTGAAGAAATTGAATTATTATCTGTAATCTAATCAAAAATATGTCACTATCACATTCAGGTAATTTTTGTCACATTTACAGTAATGGAAAACTTAAATGCGATGTCCAGAGTACCTAGCTAAAATGTTCAAAGTACTTAAATGGGACGATGCATTTCATGAAATGAATTTTTCCAATTTATTTGTTATTAGTTTTTTAAATACTGCAACAACCGAAAATAAGTGCAAAATTAAATTTGTATGATTGCATCATTAAATTTCTACAGTCAAAGATTTTACACTTTAGGTGACTACAATTTCCATTGTACGTCTTTCTCAGTTCTGCGTCGTTTTAGAAGGGTTCCTGAAACACGTATAATCGGTGCTTTACTGTATATACATAAAAAAATTATAACAGTTGCCAGCAATTAAAAATCTCCAATAAAATTCTTTCTGCAATAATTAATTTTCTATTGAAAGATTTCCACATGGAAAATGAAAATGAAATGAAAAGTTTCAATAATTGAAAAAAAATATTAATAAGACGTCATATTGGTATAGGAAATTTTCAAACATTTCTCAATAATACAAGGAGTATGAGTATGTGTAAGTACAGAAAGCAGGTTAATATGACGCCATTAGAGAATTAACAAGAAAATTAATATGACGTCCTACTAAAAGTTTAACAGACTTTTTCAAATGTTTCAGAATCATCAGTCATACAAAGAGAGTATCAATATGAGTAATAGAGAAAAGAAGTAGATATGACGTCAGGTGAATATAACGAAAAGATATAACGAAAAGGTGAATATATGAAAAGGTGAATATAACGTCATATGGGTTTGAAGAACGTATTGAATCGTGATAATAGCCTGATTATGGAAATATTGATATATTTTAACATTTTGAAGTTCTGTATACAACATGTTTAATTTTGAAATTGATTTTTCTACACAAATATTCTTAAAATCCAGGACAACGCCAGGTACTTCAGCTAGAACACATTAAAAACTACTCGGAAATGTTTCCGAAAATCAGTGTCAGCAAAATAAATTTCGTTTTTATTATGTTCTTCAAATATCGAAAATATATTGATTTCAAAGGTTTCTAAAGATAAAGAGCGCTTTTCGGAATCGTGGGTTACTCGAAGGAGGTTATTGTATATTTTCGTTCGTGATTATATTTTATTTTCCTAGATTAAGAAACATTTGTATACTTTTTTACAGTGCAGCTACACTGTAAAAAATTATCAATATTTCTTATTTTATGAAAATATACTATAACCACGAATGAAAATATAATATAATCTTCTGAGTTATCCGACATTCCGAAAAGCGTGTTCCATTGTCTTTTGAATTCCCAGAAAGCAATATATTTCCAAAATTTAAAGTATTATTTATAAAAACAAAATTTCTGTAGCTGTCCGTATTTTTCAGAAACGTTTCCGAATAGTTTTTATAGTGTATTAATAAGTTTCTTCAGCCTGGAATACCTATCTATGGAATGTCATCCATTCTCAAGTAAACGTTTTCAGCTGCATAAGTTAATTTATACATGAAAGAGTAAAGACATAATCTTAATTTTAATGTTAATGTTAATGCTGTTAATTTTGCATGTTTGTCTGTTAAACATATTTGTTGAACATGAAAATGTTTACTTGAGAATAGATAGCATCGGAAAAAACTAAATTCCGGGCTTAGAAAACTGATTAATACACTTTAAAAGCTACTCGTAAACGTTTCCGAAAATTTCGGGCAGCTAGAAAAATTTTGTTTTTTTAAATGATTCTTTAAATCTCGAAATGCCATTGATGTCTGAGGTTTCTAATATAAAGAAACACTGTTCAGAATCATGGTTAACAAGGATGAGATTATATTATAAATTTATTCGTCATTATATTATATTTTCGTACATTCAGGAACATTCGTCATTTTTTACAGTGTAGAAAATGCTAAACTTCTTAATAAAGTCAAAACTTTTAGCAAAAGAAAAATAAATACATATATCGTGTTTAATGGTAATAGCTTGTTATCAAATTACTTAACAGAAAATTCTATAACAGAAGAGTATGGTTATTTAATTTGAACATTTTTTAGGCGTTAAACATGCAGTACAAACATAAAAAAGAACTGTTAATGTTGAAATTTTTTCACGTTAAATGTAATTTAAAGAAGAAATAAAAATAAATAGAAAAGTAGACCTACATACCTTGGGGGTCGAATGCATTTCCCATACCAATCTATCACTAAAATGGATGATTTTTCCCTTTTTTATTTATTTTTTCCTCTTTTTTTTCCCTTTTTCATGGGCTTAGTTTAACAAAAAGCCTTTACATATGTATGAGCTTTGGTCTATGCTTTTCGACGAAAACCACACAGGTAAAACAAATGCATGGGGGAACAGGGAAAAGAACTTGAATAATGTTTATACCACAAAATATAGTCAAAACCGTTTATTTATTTATTTTTGGTAACACTCCAAGTGGATAAAAATTTTACTTTTTTTTTTCAACTTGAGGGAGTTGGGTTGTGCATTTTTATCTTATGTTACAAAAAACTTTCTATTTACTATATATTTAAGTAAAGAAAAAAGTCTTTTTTTCTTTGTTTAAAATAACAAAAAAAAAGTTTATGCAGTAATTTTATGCGATTTTTAAAAACTTCTCTCTGGAAAGAAAATATATGGGAAATTAATGTTTAGAAGTTGTGTAAAAATTTTTAATGGACGCTTAGCATTATTAATAAAGTTAGAGAAAGTTTTTTGTGCCAAAGTTTCAAATCAATCCCTTTAGTATAGTTTTTTTTTAAAGATAAACAGGAAAGTAACTAGCATGAACCAAACTAGTTTTTTAAAAATACTACTTTATTAAACAAAAAGAAAAACAAGTGAATTAATAACAATAGATTATCACTAATCCGCAGATCTTGGTTCCAAGCGTTTTACGGATTACAAGTCATGTCTATTCAATCTTTATAAACAACTAGCTGTTTAACCTGTTCTACCCACGGGAGTTCATGAATTTAATTCTAAAACCAAAATTAAAAATAAAAATCAGTACAACCAAATGTATCTATGTAATATGTAGAAAAATATTTTTCTACTACTGTGCATTTTTTTTTAATGAAATTTAATTTATCATGTTGCTATGGCAGCAGACGATAAAACTTATATCTTTGGAATAAGGGAATAAATAGAATAAAAAGTTTTGTTGATGTTTGTGATAAAATAATTTTCTTTATTTTTTTTTTAAAAAGGTAATAACTAAGCGCAATTAAATAATCTCTAATTATTTGCATGCGAGGTAAAATAATTACCGTAATACCCGCTACAGCTTCTTACTATTGCAGCGTGGCGTACGTAATATGTATATCTCACATTGCAGTAAAGATTTAGAACTGGTTAGAACTCGCGCGATTACGGGTTGAACATAAAAAGGGGGGGGGGGAAATTTGTCAAAAACATAAAATAAAATTAAAAAAATATATATTTAAAATTTTCGAATTTATTTTGCCCAGTCGTTCATGGGCCCCATACCAACAACCCGTGTGCCAAATTTTGTAACCCTGCACCCTGCGGTTTCCGAGTTTTTGAGGTTACACGGATTTTAATAGGGTAGATTTTTTTAATTTATACTTTGGACAAATTTAGATTGTTAATGCTTAAAAATAAATAGCACACTTAAACGTATAAAGAAAATAAGAATTTTTTAATATATCATCAATAGTTATTTCTATTAAAACTTAATTTATTCATATTTTTGTTTGATTTATATTTTTGTATTGTATTTTGTTTCCTATAAAACAAGCCATAAATATCTGCTGATCCACATTTTTTTTTTTTTTTTTTTTTTTTTTGGTCATTTTAATACTTTTGGTCCATAAATGTCTGCTGAACCACAAATTTTGTTTTTAGAAATTTAAATATCCCTAGCTTAATATTGTGTTAAGATTAAAAATGAATTTGTCAATTTTTATATTTATTATTACCTCTTATTTAAGATATTAATTGCTAGGTTTTTGAACAGTTGATTTTAATTTTTAATTCTGTAAATTGCAATTGTTTCTAGATGAGATATTAAATATATTGTCTAAGTAACCATATATTAAGTATTTAAAAAATCCCTACAAACTTTGAAATTTTATTATCCCCTTTAAAATACTTAACGTTTAGGGAGACATTTTTTAAAAACGCAGATCGTTTAAATTTGGCGCCTACTTTCTGATGGTGAAAACCACATTTTAATAATTATATTAGATGATGAGTAATCGCGGTTCTAAGTTTTCTTATAGGTTAACATGGGATTTCGAGATCGGGTATTTTCAGTGAAGCAGCCTCTTAACATGTAATTTCCATTTTAAAACTAGTCGTTGGAGGCCACCGTAATACTTACCCATCATGGATATGCATAATATAAAATACGAAAGTAAAACATATGTAAACTATTTATAAAATGCATTGCAATTCGAATAAAATCCTGGCTTGATGACGTCATAAACTTTAAATGCTCTATTACTGAATAGCGTAAAAGAAACATCTTTATAACTCCAAAATTGATAATCCTATTAACTAACGGTTTACTGCGTTGGATTAAGCGTCTCGTTTCCAATTAAAATATATCTTTGAATTGAAATTTGAATGAAATACAGGGTCAAGAAAAAATCGAAGAGTGTGGTAAATAGGATTACAAATATCTCGGCAATTCATTATCCGATCGACTTCATGCTTTATGCAAAATTTATGTTTTTTATTGTCTTTTATATTCACTCCTTAAAATAAACAATTTCGAAAATTTTTGTATACTTTTTATCTGAACGAATATTTCAAGAGTCCGAAAAAAAATAGTTCCGGTTAATCGAGGTTACTGAAATTCAATAAGCTTCTTCCCATTATTACATACTAAGTACATACCAAATTTCAAGTCTCTCTCTCAATTTGTTCGGGAGATAGAGCGTTTACAGACACACACACACACACACAGACAATCGGACGGCAATTTTTTTTTTTCTAAAAATAGGTTTTTCGGAATCGCTAGCGTCTGAAACGTGCAAATCCGTCAAAATTTTGTTTTCGATTTTCAAAACGATTACAAGACTTACTCTATACTACGTATCATGGGTAAGTAAAAAAAAAAAAAACAATATTTCTCATCATTTTGAAGTAATGTCACTCTAGCATTATTCTAAGAAGTTTTTCCCAGAATAAGGTAAAACTCGGAAATTTAACCCCATTTAGACGTAACGGTCATTAAAAAAAATAGTCATAAAAAATAAGACGAGAGCAGATACTGATGAGCGTGTACAGTTACGCACACACACTTACACAGGCATTGTCTCCAAGGTTAAAATATTGTTTTTCTCCGCTGTAACCCTTTCCTTTATTCTTTTTTAACCACACAAACCAAGAAGCTATACGAGTGCGAATATCTCGTTAAGCTCCCGCTGAGTCAAAAAATTAGCATAAAAAGGTTTTGAATATGGTTTCTAAACATATATCCTTTCAGTTGTGAAAAAAGAAAAAAGTTTTAGATTTGGATTGGAGCATCTAGTAATTGTATGATTATAAAGGAAGTGTTATTTTTTCAGACGAGGTTTATTTATTTATTTGTGTTTATTTTTTTTACTTACCCATCATACGCAGTATAAGGTAAATCGTTTTTAAAATAGAAAAATTTTTATTGGCGGATTTACACGTTTCAGACTTTGGCGATTCCGTAAAACATATTTTTAGAAAAAAAAAAAAATTGCCGTTCGTCTGTCTGTGTGTCTGTAAACGCTCCATCTCCCGAATAAATTGAGATAGAGACTTAAAATGTGGTATGTAGATAATATGTAATAATGAGAAGAAGCTTATTGAATTTCAGTAACCTCGATTATCCGGAACTATTTTTTTCGCACTCTCTAAATATTCGTTCTGATAAAAGGTACATAAAAATTTTCGAAATTGCGTATTTTAAGGAATGAATATAAAGGACAATAAAAAAACATAGACTTTGCATAAAGAATGAAGTCGATCGGATTATTAGTTACCGAGATATTTGTAATCACATTTTCCACACTCTTCAATTTTTTATGACCCTGTATTTCATTCAAATTTCAATTTAAAGATATATTTTAATTAGTATAAAGAGACGCTTAATCCGACGCAGTAAACTGTTAGTTAATAGGATTATCAATTTTGGAGTTATAAGGATGTTTCTTTTACGCAATTCAGTTATAGAGCATTTAAAGCGAGGCTAACGAAAAAGACAGGCTACCGCGGTGCATTCGGCATATCTTTTTTTACAGACCGCTAGAGTGACGTGATGTTCTTTTCGTACACCTGCATTGGTGCATTCGAACATCACATGACTCCCGCGGTCTGTAAAAAATGATACGCGTAAAGCACCGCGGTAGCCTTTCTTTTCCGTTAGCCTCGATTTAAAGTTTATGACGTCATCAAGTCATGATTTTATTCGAATTGCAATGCATTTTATAAGTAGTTTACACATGTTTTATTTTCATATTTTATATTATGCATACCCATGATGGGTAAGTATCCCGGTGGCACCCAACGACTAGTTTATATAAAGATTGGACTTCATTTAAAAAAAATCAGAACAGAAATTTTCACTTCATAGTAACGAAAAGGAGATCGAGAAATAGATTTGCCGATTTCGGTCTGTAAAAGTAGGTTTAAATTTTAAAAATACTATGATATTCAACCCGGGCTTCCCAGGTTAGATAATATAGTATGTGAAAACCAATTATTATTATTATTATTTTTATTGAAAGCTCTAATAGATTTTTTATATTTAATAATTTTCCTAGATTGCCCTCTAACAACATCAAAGAGCATTTTTATATGAAATATGTCAATTATATTCAAATAAAATATTGAAATTTACTAAAAGCGGCAATTTCATCGCGCTGCTATCCCACTTTTTTCATTATTATCACGATAACTATATCTCAAGAACTAATGCACGGATTTTCATCCAACTTCAGATTCAGTTAGACGTTGACATAAGTTGTTGTTGACTAGGTTTTGGTCTAAATCTCCCAACAGGTGGCGCTGCTATTCTGCATTTTGCATCATTTACACGATTTTAGCGATAGTCATATCTCAAGGACTTATGCACGGAATTTAATAAAACTTTACATTCGGTTAGACCTTGATATAAATTGGTGCTGATTCTTTTTAGTGTATGCGAAACCTGTGTGAGATAGAAGAAAGTTTTGAGATTGGCACATAAGACTAGTTTTCAATAACTTTATTTCAAAATATTATTTTATATTTTGTACAATATAGTTTTCCTAGTTGTATCGATGCATTAAAATGTTATGTAGAATTAATTTCATACATTTTTTGCTTTTAATCCTCTATTATTTCTATGTCAATAAGACTATTTCTAAATATTATCATATAGATATTTTAAGTGCTATATCACGGTATAAATAATAGCTGTTAATAAGAATTTCAATTATTGAATACAGTTAAAGTTGGAACTATCACAGAAAATCTGTGTTCCATTAAGCAATGAAATGATTTTAAACAAATTGATCATGTGATCCTAAAATCTTGTTTTGAAGATTAAATACTTAATGTACGAGGGTAAGTCATTAAGTAAGTCACAAAAAATAATTAAATAATAACTTACAATGATATTCACTTCAAAACTATTTTTATTTCTCAACATATTTTCCACCAATATCTATGCACTTATATCACCGTTTTATCGGTGCCTCAACACCAGCTGCATAACATTCTTTGGGTTGCTGTCACAGTCACATTTGGACTTTAAGTTGAACCTTTTCATCATCTGTGAACATTGTCTTTCTTCCAAGATGGTTTTCTAGTGGACTAAACAGATGAAAATCGCTTGGGGCTAAGTCGAAGCTGTATGGTGGATGTTGAAGAAGGTGCAAGATGATGTTCACAGATGATGAAAAATTTCAACTTGAAGTCCTAATGTGGACATACAGCAACCCAAAGAATGTTATGCAGCTGGTGTTGGAGCACTGATAAAACGGTGATATAAGTGCATAAATATTATTGGAGAATATGTTGAGAAATAAAAATAGTTTTGAAGTGAATATCATAGTAAGTTATTATTTAATTATCTTTTGTGACTTACTTAATGACTTACCCTCGTATAATCACCTATATGAAAAATTATTAAATGTGATAGTAGACATAATACTATTTCTAAGTATTCTCATATAGATTTTTAAAGTGATATATGACGATATAAATGACAGCAGTTAATAACAATTTTAAAACATTAAAATATTGAATACAATTAAAGTTTGAACTATTTTAGAAAATCGGCTTTCGATTAAGCAATGAAATAATTTAAAACAAATTGATCTTGTGATCCTATATTCTTGTTTTGAAGATTAAATCTTGAATGAATAACAACCTATGTGAAAATTTATTAAATATGATAGCAGACAACGGCTCTGAGGTATCATTTAAAAACCAATTTAGCGCATTTTACTCCGCCATCTCCCTATAGAATGAAAGAGAAAAGACTTTCAAACAAACAAACAAACAAGTGAGCGAGGAAAAAAAAACACAAATTCTTTTCTTCTTCATTTGTCACTGAGCTACGAGACTGAGAAAACTAACACTTCCAGTTAAAAAGGAAGACAGAAATAAATTAAAAATAAAATAATAATAATAAAAAAATTCTGGTAGGAGAGAGAGAGAAAAATAAATAAAAAAAAGTGTTCATTTCCTCTTCTGCCCTCCCATTCGTCTTTCGTCTGACGACTCGAAATAAAAATCTTGGCGAAAAAAAGATGTGGAGGAGGGGTGTAGAAGAGGCTTCTACCATCCCTGTCATTAGATGGGTCCCTTTTTAATGAGGCCATTAACACAGACACGTAGAGCAAACAAAGCGATAGTCCGCTTCCTCGTGAAGCGCTGGAGATCCTATGATGTGTTTGCGGAAGGATTTTGGAAGCATGGTTGTCACATTTGGCGAATGAAGTGCTGATGTAGTCGTGCCAAGGGAGAGGAAAAAGAAGAAAATGTGATGTGTTTTGCAATGGCAATATAACAATGAAGGTAAAACAAATAAACACATTCTGCTAAAGATGAATAATTACGTTTAGGATTAAAAGTTTTAACACGTCGATTAAAACATCACAAAACTTTCTTCTATATAAATCAAATCGAGATAAACACAGCATAGAAGCAGCACCTGTTGGGCGATTTACACCCAAACATAATCTGCGTCTATTTAAGTCCAACAGAGTATGAAATTTGGTGAAATTCCGATTATTAGTTCTTCAGATATAGCTATCGTGAAAATCGTGAAAAATGCAGCATAGCAGCGCCAACTGTTCGGCGATTTACACCAAAACCTTACCAACTTCTCTTTATGTCAATGTCTAACAGAATATAGAGTTTGTTGAAATTCCATGTATTAGTTTTTAAGATATAACTATTGTGGTTATCGTGAAAAATGCATCACAGCGACAACAACTTTTGGGCGTTTGCACCAAAACCTAACCAGCACCAATTTATATCAAGGTATAACTGAATCTAAAGTTTTATTAACTTTACAGTACAGTTAATTGCAGTTATCTACAGTTAACTAGTGCAGTTAACTACAGTTAACAATACAGTTAACTGTACATACAAACACACAGACTCACAGACAGACATTTTCTAAAAGCAGTAAATCGTGTTTAGGATCTTCTAAAACGCATAAATCCGTCGAAAACCGGAAGTCGAAATTTTTCACGAAACCAATATTCTCTTCTTGTAAAGACCAAGAAAATAAAATTTCTCTTGATTTTTCTGCGGTACTAATAAAAGCAATAGATATATATTTTTTAATGTAATATACTTAAAATTATACATGAAAAAAAAAAAAATGCTTTTCCAAGCCTTTTTTTTTTTTTTTAACTTTCTATGATCGCGTCGTTCAGGAATCAGACATCAATATACAAAAATAGGCTCATAGGCAAAGAAAAATAGATGAATTGAAAAATAAGGCCGATATATTTTCATTTAACCAGTTTGGCACAACAAAGTATTTTTATATGTGATTTCATTTAGAAGTAGTACTATAAAAATTCAAATGAAATTTTATGCACAGACAAGGCTTATTCATTATTTATATGCACAAGAATATTCAAAGAAAATTAAACAAGAAAGAAAAATCATACGTTAAGCATAGATTATGACACATTTTCCAGCACTTCGCGAATAATTTACAAAATTTCACCGCTTAATAAGGCAAAGAAGATATCTAATTAAACAAAGTCAAGGTCAAACCGGACATGGCGTCCTACCTTTCGGCTTAAACTCAAATACTCCGCCCAAACTAAGTAAAAATTTTAGAACACGCATGACACGTTTGAATACCAAATTTCAGCATCTATCGTCCATAACTGGAAAGGTACTCAGTTTCTTTTTGCAGCCCTGTATATGATCTATAAATTTCTATATATTATACATATTATGCTAAATTTTAGTTTAGTTATAAAATGCCTCACAAAGTTCATTATTCACCTTCAGCAATTTTTTGCTAATAGATGGAAATGTACTCAACTTCTTTTGTACAGCTCTGTATTTTATCTACATATTTTTACATGTATAAGACACATATTAAGATAAAAAATAATTCAGGTAAAAAAACTATTAAAACTATTAAAATCACACTTCCAGAAATTCCAGAAATTACCATCTACAGACGACAATGTATACAGTTCTTTGCGTAGACCTATATATGAATTTATTTATATTCTACAATCATCTCTTAGCATACTAAATATAGTTACGCTTGAAAATGCACAACTCAGTTAAAAACCACTTTAAAGCAATTCACTCTCATACTCAGTAATAGTTACGAATTATTTTGTGTAGCCCTGTATATGATCTTATAGAAGTTATACACACCCCATAATATATTCAAAAATATAATTAAATTTAAAAACATATACTTATAACTGAAAAGGGACTTAAATTATCGCTAATAGACAGTACTATAATCGATATCTTTGTGTGTCCCTGTAAATGAACGATAAATGCTATGAACACCATATTGTATCCAGCTAGCATCTTGTTGTGAACTTCAGTATATATAAGTTTCATTACCGTTGAAATAGTGTAACATAATTAAAATACGCTGGAAACAGTTTTTCCTCATAGACCACTATGTAACCGAATTATTTTTTGTGACTCTGTAAATGAATGATAAATGCTTTGCATTCCATATTCTATAGAACGAATGTTTTACTACACCTCAGAAATTCATATCAATTTCATTATGTTTATAACAGAGTATCATCATTAAAATACACCGCAAAAGATTTTCATACATAGATTAATAATGCAACGAAATTCTTTTTAGTGTCCCTGTACACAAACTATAAATTCTACACACTTCATATAATTCAGAAGGCATGTTATAGTGCACCTCATAAATTCATATCAGTTTCATTATATTAGTAATAGTGTATCATTAAGATTCACCGGAAACGATTTTTCCTCATTGGCTATAATGAAACGAAAATTTTATGCATTAATTTGAAAGATATGAAACATTTTAATTTCTTCTTTTTTACAAAAATTTCCAATGCATTTCTTTTTTTTTTCTCTATTTCATTAAATGGTTTCCAAGCAACTATATTTAGATTTTTTATAATGCATTCAACCCATTAAAAGAGAAGCATTTTACGGGAAATCCAACTTTATATATAAAATCGCTGCTTTAAATAAATAAAAAAAATAATAAAAAAAATTGGCTATTTAGTTTAACAACTAACAAATATATAGTCGAAGTAAAATATAAATAATTAAAACATGTTAAGTAAGGGAGAAAAAAAATAATTAGGAACTTAAAATTTTGAAAGAATCTGGAAAAACTGTCACGTTTTTTTTTAGAATATTAATTGTCAGAAAACGGCAAATGTGTTATAGTTAGAAATTTTTTAATTCCAACAAGGAAAACACATTAAGCGCTACTAAAGAGGAAAATAATAAAAAAAGGTTTTCTCTTTCTCTCAGTAAATTAGTAAAACTTCGAGTATAGGGGGTTTCGAAGCATTTAATAAGCAACTTATTTCCTCAAGTGAAGCAGGGAGTACTTACTAAAGCAAAGGGAACAAGAAAGAAATACCACGCGTTAAGCATGGATTATGAAACACTTTCCAACATATTCAGAATACTGTAATAAAATTTCATCGTTTAATAAAGGAAAAGAACATGCCTAAGTAAACAAGAAAATTAAACAATGCATAACACATCTGAAAACCCAATTTCAAGAAATTAAAATCTATAGTTGAAAAAATATCGGAATTATTTTTTGCATCGGTATATAATCTCGATATAGTAATACACTGTTGTGCAAAACTTAAGCAACAAACACAAAATGCTAATTTCTGAACACGTGAGTACTCAAAAGGAAATTCTATAAAGAGCAAGTGTAGAAAAGAGGTACTACCCTAATAGCACGACCAGTCGATGTGAAGTCCCCTTGACGTCACACATGGTTAGAAGTGTCATAATCGCTACGGTGAATCAAAATATGGGATATTTCACCGTCTCATTATTACTCTCAAATGGTGGTTAACACTGAAAAGTCACCGTGACTGTCGCTTTGTGATGAGTCACCAGGTGACATTACAATGAAGTCACCTTGTGATTCTCAAGTCACTGTCAGTTGAAGACTGAACTTTGACGTCATTGTCAGCATTGCATTGTGATGAGTCGCCAAATAATGTCACAATGAAGTCGCATGGTGACTTTCCGGTGATCGACACTCTATTGTGAAGTCATCATTGCACTCCTTTAAGAAAAGTCACCATATAATTTCATTTTCTGTCACTTGGGAACTTGTCACAGAACAGCTATCATGATGGCTTTACAATGGAGTGTCAAAATGACAGTCACATGAGAGTCACAAGGTGACTTCATTTTAATGTCACCTGGTGACCCATCACAAAGCGACAGTCACAGTGACTTTTAGTGTTAACAATAATTTGAGAGTAATAATGAGACAGTGAAATATCCGATATTTTGATTCACTGTAGCTATTGTGACACTTCTAACCAAATGTGACGTCAAGGGAACTTCATATCGACTGGCCGTGCTGTTAGGGTAGTACCTCTTTTCTACACTTGCTCTTTATAGAATTTCCTTTTGAGTACTCACGTGTTCAGAAATTAGCATTTTGTGTTTGTTGCTTAAATTTTGCACACCAGTGTAGTTATAGTAATACTTTTGATATAGTAATAGTTCCCAAGTAATATACAAAAAAATAATTAAATCTAACAACACATATCACAATTGAAAACGCACTTACAGAAATAATCGCTCCTAGACCGTGCTGAAACGAAATTCTTTTGTGTGTCTCTGTAAATGAACAATAAATGAAATGCACACCCTATTAGCCTCTTGTAGCGCACTTCAGTGATATATTTCTATTTAGACATCTTTAAAATAGTGTAACATAATTAAAATACATTGCAAAAGATTTTTCCCATAATTTATCGAAATTATTTTGAGTGTCCCTGTAAAAGAAACTATAAATGCTACTTACACACTTCATTTTCAACATACCATAGTAAATCCCAATCTCATATATCAATTACATAGCAATCCGAGTATTCATACGCGAGTTAGAGCGTGGACAGACAGACAGCCAAATAAACCGAATTCATAAACACTTTTGAACTATGTGGGAAGCCTAGGAAAAATCTAGGAAGCTTTGGCCTATTAGAAAGCCTGGTTTGTCTAGAAAAAGTTAAAGGGAGTAGAACTGCTTTTACTTTTGTTGGAGTAACTGCACTCTGCTACATCTGAAAATGGGAACCACTAAATTATTTTCCTTGAAACTGGAGTCACGGTTTTGTTAATTTTTTTTCCGATAGGATATTTCGCCTGTCTTTGCTAAGTACATTCAGTGATAACATTTTATTAATTATATTATTAAATATAGAATACGAAAATTCAATATTATCCTATCAGGACCGTAACCAAAAAATGACCAAAATGTGAATGCACCGTGATCTGAATGCAACTCTTATTGTTGTCATTGTCGTTACGTAACATGGGTGGTGAGTTGCATCAATGTCATTGTGACGTCGATGCAACTCTTATTGTTGTCATTGTCGTTACGTAACGTGGGTGGTGAGTTGCATCAATGTCACTGTGACGTCGATAGATGGCGAATTGAGTTGCTAATGACTAAAAAATTGGCCACGTTGACGTCATAATGTAATTACAAAGTGACTGTTACACGAGAGTAATAATTTGACAAATTAAAGGTCTCCTTTTGGTCATTGTTGAGACTGCGTGCTGCCTACGTTATACATAGCCTGTTCATGACGTTTATAACGTCACACGAAGTGGATCATCTTTACACGGCGATTGGTACAAAGTGTCGCGCCCATCGTTTTGTGCCAATCGCCGTGTAAAGATTATCCACTCCGTGTGACGTTTTTAAAGTCATGAACTGGCCGTGTGTAACGTAGGTCGCGGGCGGTGACCCTTCGTGACGTCATTTGATGTGACTGTGATTCTTCGTGGAGTGATTTGTTGTGTGTTGTCATTGTTGCAACTGTATCACTTCGTGACGTTACAGTGACGTCACAACTAATCATTTTTTCAGTTGGGTAATATATGAAAGGAGTTCTTAAGCAGCATTACTTGGAAATGAAACTCAAATTAGGTGACATTTTTATTTTGTTTTGCAAGTCTAGCAAAACAACTGATCACGAAATTCCACGTACGATTTCTCTTTTTTTCTCTATTAAGACTCCAAATAGCATCTTTGACAGAGCCGAACATATTTGCGAAACAGCATTTAAATTTGAAATGGAAAACAATCATTTATTCAAAACTTTCTCTAGTTACTCAATGCTGCAACCCTAAAAACTAAGAAAAATAAAAAAAACCTAAATCACAACCATTAGACGAAATTTCTGTTTGTAAGTAAGATACTTTTAATAGGAGGGAGGGGCAGAAAAAAAAATACTCCCTAAAAATCAGTCGCTCCATTACATTTGAAAAAAAAAAGTTTTATTTTTTTTTCTCTGGTAAAATAAAGTAGTGTCTTCTTATAAAATAAGAGACTGCCGTCTAGAAGGGAGGAAAGGGAAAAAAAAGGCTTAACACATATAGACGTGTCTTAATACCCTTTTTCGAGTTCTATAGTAATGAGCTAGCTATTGGACAAGGGTATGTACTGCGGACTTTTCCGCAAAAATCCTTCGAATAATTTGCAGTAATGGAGAACCACAGTTGCACTAATCCCCGCACACAGCTATCACAGTAAAGGGGAGCTGTTTCCCCTCTTTTCCCTCCCCCAATTCGTGATTTGAATGCCAATTATTCGGGCGCAAAATACTCTAGAAAGATCCTCTTTTGCCCGTAAAGTTCGCACCCCGCGCGAGAACTTTATCTCGCCAAAGAGTGAGCCAATATTTAATCCCCCATGCTGTGATTGGCCCACTGGCACCCGATGCACAGGCGATGCTTAGACACACTCGCACGGGCCAGGACAAAATGGCGGAGCGAAATTAATGTTCGGGATTAGGAGCGACAGTTTTCGAGCGATTAGAGCGTCGTTGCTATGACAACCGATCAAGGTGGGAAAACGTCTCGGGAATAAGGTTTAAATTCTTTGAAATTTCGCCGGAGAAATTCGCAAGGGGCGAGCAAATTTGCTTCGAAAATTTCACGAGTTTCTAATGTTGTGGTGAATGATATATATTTCCGAGTTTTATACCCGTGAGTATTTCAGTGATCTTTAGCAAGCATTGGACATAATCTTTCTAGAACAGAGTTCTGCACAATGTTTTGGTAGGCTTGAAAGTATACGGTGAAATGACAGAGAAAATGATAATTTTCGGACAAACGGTTTTGAATATTTAACTCTGTTCGTGAGAATAAAGTTTCGCTTTAAGCGAAAATTGTCATATTCATTTCAAGAATAAAGTTTTGTTCACCAATAGGAGGATGCAAGTTGTTATTTCTACGTCGATGTAGGAATATAACTTGGAGAATACTATATTTCATTCTATCGTAAAATGTTTCATGATTTCACATTCTTATTTAAATTTTACTTTTTCTACTAAAATTATGAAATAAAATTATGAGCTTCTTTTTCTTCTTTATAGCTCTCCCACTCTTTTTAAAATAAAACAAATCTAGGCGTTGCTCATCTTGTAGCGTCATAACAGCAGTAAAAAAGTCAGACGAAGTGATTTTTAGAGGACAGTGCGTATTATTTTTAAAGGTGAATTCCTTTTGTGAGATTACAGTAACCCTTTTAGGGATAAAATACTTCTGTTGCTAAAATGTTGAAATGACTGATTGACACCAAAATTTACGAACAAATTTATTTGAAAATAAGAGCAAGCTTTTCATTACGTACATTATAGAAGCAAACTTTTAATCCAATAGTCTGGTGCAAATGTGGCATTTGGGTATTAAAAATAAGCGGAATGTATAATATCCCACCGCTCTTCAAGGGGTTAACTTTTGAACACTACGTCTAAATAGGGTGTCTCCGTATGAGAGTGGCGACATGCGCATAGGGCGCATGCGCCGACTATGCTTAGACAGATGTTTTAGTAAACTATCGCAAACCTACACTCCAGAACATGTCGATATTTGCCTGGACGAGTTCGATTTAGTGACAAGTTAACAATCATTAGTTTGGAGAAAACTGCAGACTCGCGGAGATGCTTGGCGATTCGTTTTTGACCAAAATTGTCTCAACCAATGCAATTTTACGTCCCGTAAGTCGCCACTCTGGTATAGAGACACCCTAGGGCTGTAAATACCGAGACTGGGATCCTGCGTAAATTGGATGGTGTTCGACTAAAGACCAAACACCGTATTTTTATTAACCATTCCCGTACCCACACGTAGTTAAATCAGCCAGTGATCCAGGACATGATTATAGCCTAGGCGCAGTAGGGTCATTCCATGGTAACTTACGTTACATTTACGTTGACTTCAGTAATTTTAGTAATATTTCACCAGAAAATATTCAAAATGTAAAGTTGATGTGATTTTTGAATTAGACCTATCCAAACTGAAATTTGGATGAAAATTACCCAAATTTAGTGGTATTTATTGAACAGTCGGAATTAAATTTATTAAGGTAACTTACGTTTTTTTTTTCAGTGTAACGTAAGTTACCATAGTAAATATAATTTCCAGAGTTCAAGAAATAGGACTAAATTTAAGTAATTCTCATGTATTTTTTCCTTTGAATAGGTTTAATTAACAAATAACAGCAATTTTACATTATGAATATTTTTTGGTGTTATATTACTAAAATTACTGGAGTCAATTATTCTAAATGTAACGAAAGTTACCATGGAATGACCCAGTAGGCACGTGCCTAGAACTAGAGTTGCAAAGGGTGGAAAAAACTGTTTTTTTTTTAAGGGAAATATTAAAAATTCCCGAGAGTTTTCAGAAAGTTTTAGACATAGATTTTTGTTTTAATTTGTAAACAAAATGTTTTTTTACAAATGTAAACAAAACCAGTATCATTAATACAGTAAAATGAGACAGTTTACATGAAAAGTAATGAAATATGTGCTTAAGCTGCAGAAATATTGAGTAAGAGAAAATTAAATAATATAAGTAAGCCGGTATTTTAATCGTGGATAGGTAAAAAGTGCGAGAGGCAGAAGACAGATTCATCTTGCTTGACATGAATCTAAACACCATCCCTGCGTTCTCAGATTAAGACAATGTAAACAAAAAAGAAAACGAACAAAACTAAAAGAAATCAATGCAAAAATACACTGCAACTCACAAGAAAATTAATATAGAGTATGCCTGAATAGTAAACATGTCACCTAACAGAAATTAAATAATTTTAATTTTTAAAGAAACATTCAAATCCTTATCGCAAACCTCAGATTCACAGTCGCCATTGTTGTAAAGCAAATGATATGTTATAACAAATTATAAAAACTTAGAGCGCAAAATCATAAATTATGTGAATTCATAATGAAAAATCTATTTTAAACTTTTTAGAACAGTATCTGAAATTTCTTATAAATAAAAAATTGAAATTGAAAAATGTCTATTTTTGTTCAATTTCAAAACTTCTTCAAATTTTTCCAATATTTCCCGAAATGCCAGGTTTATTCCTAAAAATAACTGGGTATAATTCCCTACATTCCTGGGTATCCCGTCCCTCAAAAACATCGGGTTTTTTGCAGCTGTGCGAGAATCCACCCAGATATTGCTAGGCCCAAAATAATCAAGATTTTTTTTTTATCTATACAAGACATAATTACCAAAAGTGTTTTAAGAATATTTAAAATAAAATAATTTGTTATGTCATTTCTTAAAATCACTACAAAAAGGGTGTGTAGAATGAATTCTCGATTTTGGAAGCAGGTAAATGCAGAAGTAAATATTAAATGAATTAAAAGAGTATTTGTGACTTTTTTTTAAAAAAATTAAAAAAATACGAATAAAATAACATCATAATAAAATGTATAAATCTTAAAAAAATGTTACGTGATAGGCTGGTAAGAATAATATTAATGTATATTAACCTACAAATTAAAATTAAAGTGATATGCATAATTATACATTCTGAAGAATTGTGTCACTTTTGCTTTCCCTTAATAGAATGCGATAATCAGAAAAACAGTTTTACAGGCAAATAACTACAGAAGAAGCGAACCAATTGTGAGTAAGACCACATTTTATATATTATGCATAAACTTTAGGTTATTTCAACCGCACTTTTATCAATATCTTTTCATTATTATCATTATTATTTATAAATATTATTATTTTTATTATTTTTATTTTTGCCGAAGTTTCTTATTTACTTTGATTTATACATTTATTTATTTATGTTGTAGGAGTTCTTCAATTTTGGAAGCAGGTATATGCAAAAATAATTATTCGGCGTATTTGGAGAGTATTTGGGACTTTTTCTTTTCAAAATTTATAAATTACAAATAAAATAACAAAATAATCAAAAAGTGTAAATATAGAAAAAAAAGGTACGAATAATGTGAATGTATATTTATTAACCTATAAATTAAAAATTCAAGCGATATCCATAATTATGCATTCTGAAGAATCATGCCACTTTTGCTTTCTTCCAATAGGGTGCAAGAAGCAAAAAAAGCAGTTTTACAGGCAAATAACAACAGAAGAAGTGCGAACAACTTGTGAGTAAGATAAGAACTTTCTGTACATTTATAGGTGTAGTTTTAATGTTAGATCTTATTTAAAATTTGTATTTCGGAGAACATTTTATAAAATATGCATAGAAATAATATTATTTCAAACACACTTTTATTAATATCTTTTCACTATTATTGTTATTTATTTATTTATATTTTTACCGAATGTCTCTTATTTAGTTTTAATTATTTATTTGTTATTTTTTATTCTTTCGGCCAAATAAGTTCTGTAATTTTGGAAGTAGGTAAATTCAGAAGTTAATATCCGGCGTATTAAGAGAGTACTTGGAACTTCTTTTTTCAAAATTTTTGTTTTGTTTATTTTATTTTATTTCATTTACTTACTATTTATTTATTGATGCAGTGTTAATTCCGTTTCGGAATATTAGCCGCAAACAAACGATATACCATTTATATTGTTCTAAGTGGAAATGCGTTAATCTTCCGCAATTCAAGCTGCACGCGATAGAAATAATTTTTTTAAACAATTATTAAAAAATAATACATATAATAATAAAAACCAAACAAATCGGTTAATTGAAACAGAGTTTTGAAAAAAATTGTATATGAATGTAGATTGTATTATTGATAGTATTTATATATTTATTTATGTAATTATTTATTTATTTATTTATATTTTTGCCAAAAGTATTTTTTTTTAACTAATTAATTAATTTTTTAAACTATTTTTTTTTTTTTTTTTTTTTTTTTTTTTTTGGTGTGTGTGTGTGGAATGAGTTCTCGATTTTGGAAACAGGTAAATGCAGAAGTAAACATTCAATGAATTAAAAGAGTATTTGTGACTTAACAAAATTACAAAATTACAAATAAAATAACAAAATAATCAAAATGTATAAATCTTTAGAAATGTTATGTGATAGACTGGTAAAAATTATATTAATGTATATTTACCTACAAATTAAAATTCAAGTGATTATGCATAATTATGCATTCTGAAGAATTGTGTCACTTTTGCTTTCCCTTAATAGGATGCGATAAGCAGAAAAACAGTTTTACAGGCAAATAACTACAGAAGAAGTGCGAACCAATTGTGAGTAAGATTAAGATAACATTTTATATATTAAGCCTAGACTTAATGTTGTTCCAACCGCACTTCTATTAGTATCTTTCATTATTATTAGTATTTTTATTTATTTATTTATTTATTTATTTATTTTTATTTATCTTTTTGCCGAAAGGTTCTTATATTGTTTTTGTTTTTTTATTTATTTTATATGCGTCGAATGAGCTCTTTGAATTTGAAAGCAGGTAAAATGCAGAAATAAACATTCGGCGAATTAAGACAGTATTTGTGACTTCTTTTTTTAATTAAAAAAAAATGCAAATAAAGTAACAAAATAATCAAAAAGTATAAATCTAAAAAATAAAAATAAATGCTAGATGGTAAGTTGGTAAGTTGGTAAGAATAATGTCAATATATATTAACATAAAAATTAAAATTAAAGATATATCTATAACTATGCATTCTGAAGAATTACGCTCTTTTGCTTTTCTTCAATAGGATGCAATATGAAGAAAAACTGATTTTACAGAGTGTTTTACAGTTTCACAGACTGTTTAACTACAGAAGAAATGCGAACAACTTGTGAGTAAAAAAGAACATACTCTACATTTTTAGGTGTAGTTTTAATGTTAGATCTTATACAATATTCGTTTTTCGGAACACATTTTATATATTATGCATAGAATTAACGTTATTTTAAGCGCACGTATGTTAATATATTTTCTTTATTATTATTATTTACTATTATCATTTATTTATTTATTTATTTATATTTTTACCGAACGGTTCTTATTTAGTTATATTTATTTATTGTTATTATTAATATTTTTTTTTTGTGCCGAATGAGTTTTTTTTGAGTTAAAATTTGCATTTGAAAGTACATTTTTTCCCTCTTTGACGGTGTTAAAATTAAAATTATGCGATATTTAGAAGTAATTGAATTTGCGAAAAAAGGAAATGGTCGCCACTGGTCATATGACGTCAGCGTTAATCAGGGACATGTTTTTGCTTTATAATATATATTTATTAGTCATTTATTTATTTATTTATCTATTTTTTTTATTTTTTTATTCAATGTGTTTATTGAATTTGGAAAAAAGTAAAATTCAGGAGTAAATATACAGATTACTTGGAGAGGCTTTGGGATTTTATTTTTACAAATTTAAAATTACATACAAAATAACAAGGAAAAGAAAAAGAAAAAGAAAAGAAAAAAGAAAAAGAAAAAAAAAGAAAAAGAAAAAAAAAAGAAAAAGAAAAAGAAAAAGAAAAAGAAAAAGAAAATATTAACAAATTCCAGAACTGAAAAAAGTTATGTGACACGCTGGTAGGAATAACGTGAGCACAGATTAACCTGCAAATTAAATTTAAGTGATATCGATTATTATGCGTTCCGAAAAAACGTGCCATCTTTCCTTCTCCCCCAGTGGGATACAATAAGCAGAAAAACAGTTTTACAGAAAAATATGAACCATTGAAAGTGTATAATTGACTTATGTGTAAGATAAGAATATTATGTAAATTTTAATGTTGTTTTAATATGTTTAAATGTAGTTTTAATGTTGACTTAATTTATTAAATTCCTATTTTGAGACATATATTACACATTATGTGTAGAATTAATACTATTTCTTACGTAATTTAACAGCTTTATTATTATTATTATAATTATCCTCGACGTTATTATTATCATTATCATTATTATTATTATTATTATCATAATAATAATAATAATAATAATAATAATAATAATAATAATAATAATAATAATAATAATAATATTATTATTATTATTATTATTATTATTATTATTATTATTATTATTATTATTATTATAATTATTATTACTGCTGTTATTATTATTGTTGTTGTTGTTACCATTATCATTATCATTATCTTTTATTTTTATATGTCTTATTTCTTTATTTATTTGTAAAAAGGCTTCAATGACCTCACAGGATTTGGAAGCAGGTGACGATACAAATAAATATTCTGAGTATTAAAAAATGACTTATTTTCAAATTTAAAATTACAAAAAAAGTCATGTAACTTATTGGTAAAAATATAGCTAATGCATATTAACTACGAATTAAAATCCAGGACAGATATATAATTATACATTCAGAAGTATTGTGCAAGCTTCCCTTTCCCTGAATTAAATGCTATAAGCAACAAAACATATTTTTGCCTTGTTTAATGACTAACATTCCGTGATTAAATAAAGTAAAAGTTATTATTACTAGTCAGAATGTCTGATGGATTTTGATTTAAAAAACAATCACCTAAATGGGCAACATTCATAGCTGCCAGACTGCCGTTTATTTTTCCATCTCAAATAAACATAATTTGAACAAGAAAAATTATTTGATGAAACGTTTCTAGAACATTTATTAAGTTGTTTTATTTAACAAAATTTCTGGTTTTAAAAATTTCACATTTTTTGGGGAAAAATTTAAATAACAGAAAGATATACATTTATGTTATTGTAAACTTCCATACTTAAGATACGTTTAGACTGAAAGCATAGCATTAACACTGTTTATACCGTCTCGTTATTAGTATTTTTCTTTAAAAAGACGATTCAAATTACGTTTTTTGAGGAAAATAACTACAGAAATACGCATTCGAGATAGTAATGAACAAAACGAAAAAAAAGACAGACGGTAGACAGAAAAACCAAGTCAAAAGCGCTTCTCAACTGTCTTGGAAAATATTAAAATAGAAATTACGACGTTTTAAAATTTAAAGTTACTAACAAAATAACAACATTCATAAAGTCCAAATCTTATTTTTAAAGGAAATCATGTGCATTGAAGTGCATTCGTTACTTGAATGGAATTTCTAGACATGACAAATATTAAAATTCAAGAAACATCTGCAATTATTGGATCCTAAGAATATGCCAACTTTACTTTCACTCAACAGGATGTTTCAAGCAGTAAAACAGTTTTACAGGCAACTGAAGAACTACAGCAGTACGAAAGGTGTAGTCTACTTCTAGAAAAAGGATTGAATATTAGTTCGGGATTTTATTAAATAAATTCAAAATGCAAGCAGACTTAAGACAACAGACATTTATTGATATGAGCTATCCTTCACATTTGTATTGCACATTACCTTCATGCAAAATTATTTTAGGAAAAAATGTGAATACTTTTTTATTTAAAAAGTTTCTTATTTTCCATCTTCAGACTAAAATATATCGATTTAATACAATTTTGTTTATTGATTTTCTAATCACTGAACATTAATACTTCTTCTTTCTTATCCATGT
The DNA here is from genome assembly GCA_963931845.1 of Maratus michaelseni. Lineage (NCBI taxonomy): Eukaryota > Metazoa > Arthropoda > Arachnida > Araneae > Salticidae > Maratus > Maratus michaelseni. The sequence goes on from OZ007600.1 coordinate 17,215,077, forward strand.
GCATTCATTACTTAAACGGAATTTCTAGACATGACAGATATTAAAATTCAAGAATCATCCGCAATTATTGATTCATAAGAATATGTTAACTTTACTTTCCCTCAACCGGATGATTTAAGCAGTAAAACAGTATTACAGGCAACGGAAAAACTACAGCAGTACGAAAGAAGTAGGCACCTTCTAGAAAAAAGTTTGAATATAGTTTGGGATTTTATTAAAAAAATTCTAAATGCAAGCAGGCTTAAGACAACAGTCATTGATTAATATGAGCTATTCTTAACATTTGTATTACACATTACTTTCATGCGAAATTATTTAAGGAAAAAATGTGAATACTTTTTTATTTAAAAAGTTTCTTCTTCAGACTAAAATATGTCGATTTAATACAATTTTGTTTCTTGATTTTTTAATCACTGAACATTAATACTTCTACTTTCTTATCCATGTGCATTCATTACTTGAACGGAATTTCTAGACATGACAGATATTAAAATTCAAGAACCATCCGCAATTATTGATTCATAAGAATATGCCAACTTTACTTTCCCTCAGCAGGGTGATTTAAGCAGTAAAACAGTTTTACAAGCAATGGAAGAACTACAGCAGTGCGAAAGAAGTCGGCATCTTATTGAAAAAAGTTTGAATATAGTTTGGGATTTTAAGAAAATTCTAAATGCAAGCAGACTTAAGACAACAGTCATTGATTAATATGAGCTATTCTTAACATTTGTATTACACATTACTTTCATGCGAAATTATTTTAGGAAAAAATGTGATTACTTTTTTATTAAAAAAGTTTCTTCTTCAGACTAAAATATATCGATTTAATACAATTCTGTTTTGTTGATTTTTTAATCACTAAACATCACTACTTCTTCTTTCTTATCCATGTGCATTCATTACTTGAACGGAATTTCTAGACATGACAGATATTAAAATTCAAGAATCATCCGCAATTATTTATTCATAAGAATATGCTAACTTTACTTTCCCTCAGCAGAATAATTTAAGCAGTAAAACAGTTTTACAGGCAACGGAAGAACTACAGCAGTACGAAAGGAGTAGGCACCTTCTAGAAAAAAGTTTGAATATAGTTTGGGATTTTATTAAAAAAATTCTAAATGCAAGCAGGCTTAAGACAACAGTCATTGATTAATATGAGCTATTCTTCACATTTGTATTACACATTATCTCCAAGCGAAATTATTTTAGAAAAAAATGTGAATACTTTTTTATTTAAAAAGTTTCTTATTTTCCATCTTCAGACTAAAATATATCGATTTAATACAATTTTGTTTATTGATTTTTTAATCACTGAACATTAATACTTCTTCTTTCTTATCCATGTGCATTCATTACTTGAACGGAATTTCTAGACATGACAGATATTAAAATTCAAGAACCATCCGCAATTACTCATTCATACGAATATGCCAACTTTACTTTCCCTCAACAGGATGATTTAAGCAGTAAAACAGTTTTACAGGCAACGGAAGAACTACAGCAGGGCGAAAGGAGTAGGCATCTTATAGAAAAAAAAAAATTGAATATAGTTCGGGATTTTAAGAAAATTCTGAATGCAAGCAGACTTAAGACAACAGTCGTTGATTAATATGAGCTTTTCTTAACATTTGTATTACACATTACCTTCATGCGAAATTATTTTAGGAAAAAATGTGAATACTTTTTTATTTAAAAAGTTTCTTATTTTCCATCTTCAGACTAAAATATATCGATTTAATACAATTTTGTTTATTGATTTTTTAATCACTGAACATTAATACTTCTTACGAAAAAGCTAAAAACAACGTTGAAGCACACAAATTAAAAAACTTTAAAACACATATGGCCGTTTCAAAGATGCATAGATCCCCTTCATCAGTGTAAGGTGTGGGGAAAAAAAAATGTTAAAAGGGTTCAAAAGACCTACGCTCGGCTATAGCCCCGAGTACTGGCTGTAATCTGCTACAGATTGATAACCACACAAAGTGTACCTTTATACCTAATTAATACTTCTTCTTTCTTATCCATGTGCATTCATTACTTGAACGGAATTTCTAGACATGACAGATATTAAAATTCAAAAACCATCCGCAATTACTCATTCATAAGAATATGCCAACTTTACTTTCCCTCAACCGGATGATTTAAGCAGTAAAACAGTTTTACAGGCAACGGAAGAACTACAGCAGGGCGAAAGGAGTAGGCATCTTATAGAAAAAAAAATTGAATATAGTTCGGGATTTTAAGAAAATTCTGAATGCAAGCAGATTTAAGACAACAGTCATTGATTAATATGAGCTCTTCTTAACATTTGTATTACACATTACCTTCATGCGAAATTATTTTAGGAAAAAATGTGAATACTTTTTTATTTAAAAAGTTTCTTATTTTTCATCTTTAGACTAAAATATATCGATTTAATAGAATTTTATTTTTTAATTTTCTTAATCACTGAACACCACTACTTCTTTTTCTTATTCGAATGCATTTGTTATATGGAGGAAATTTATAGCAAGACAAATATTAAAATTCAAGAAACATCCACAATTATTCATTTATGAGAATTGTGCCAACTTTACTTTCCATTAACATGATGCTATAGACAGTAAAATAGTTTTATTGGCAAAAGAAGAACTACAGCAGTACGAAAAGAGTAAGCAATATCTCTTCCAAAAGAGTTTGAATGTAGATCGGGATTTTATTCTTAAAATTCTAAATGCAAGCAAAGAAAATGCAGACAGATTTAAGACGTTAATATAAGCTATTTTTCACATTTGTATTAAACATTATTACCGTCACCAAAAATTATTTTAAGGAATAAATGAATACTTTTTTATTTAAAAGTTTTATTATTTTTCATCTTCGGGCTAAAAAATATCGATTTAATACAATTTTCTTCATTATTTTTTTTGTAATAACTGAGCATCATTACTTCATTTCGTTAGTAGTGTGAATTCGTTACATAGGTGAAATTTCTGGACAAGGCAGATATTAAAATTCAAGAACCATCCACAATTATTCATTCATGAGAATTGTGCCAACTTTACTTTCCACCAACAGGATGCTTTAGGTAGTAAAACAGTTTTACAGGCAAAAGAGGAACTACAGCAGTACGAAGGGAAATAAGCATCTCTCAGAAAACAGTTTGAATATAGATCGTGGTTTTATTCTTAAAAGTCTAAATACAACATAGAAAAATGCAAGCAGATTTGAGACAATAGTCATTGGTTAATATAAGTTAGTCTTCACATTTTTAACTAAACATTACCTTCATGCGAAATCATTTTAGGGGGAAATATATATATATATATATGTATATATATATATATATATATATATATATATATATATATATATATATATATATATATACTAGCTGACATGCCCGGCATTGCCCGGGCCCGTGATAATAACCTTAAATATATCTAAAATCAATGATGAATGATTTTATATTTTTAAATGAAAATATATCCAAACGATCTGAAGGACAGTCGTTATAGTTATTGCCGATTTAATGTCGATTTAATTTCTGACGTTTTGATATATTAAACTTTCAATTCTGACCAAAAGTTTCCGAGGAAACCTAAATAATATAAAGCGCACCCCCACCTTTCGTCTTTTAAACTCAAAATAATATACAGTTTTGGCCAATTTATTAATCCCATTCGTAAAAATTTCCAAAACTTTGTTTCTAAGATTATTATATTAAAATTAAAAAAAAAATCACGCACTCGTGGCATCTTAATTATTTTTATATTTTAACAGAATAGCAAGGCTACAATAATTTGTGACTCGTGCAACAGTATACGTCAGGACACACGGCCGTTATCATTATCTTTTTAAGCGTGAAGATTTCGCTATGGTACTCCATCGTGAAATTTGGTAATTTTCGAAATTCAGTATTTGAAAAATGGTATAATCATTATATTTGAAATTTATATCAAGAAAAATACAATTTTTTACCTTTCTAACGAAGTTTGTCTAACAATTTTCTGACAAATACTTTTCGAGCAATTAATTTTTCCAGCAACTTCAAATGTTTTATTTTCCGAGATTAATCTGTGGCAACGATTATCGAAAATCCCAGTCGTCAGCAACGCATAGCTTTTTATTAAAGAGGTAATTAAGATTTCGTATTTTTAATCTTTAGACTAAACGACACCTTTTAAAGACAATTTTATTTATTGATTTTTTTAATAACTAAACATCACTACCTCTTTTTCTTATCCGAGAGCATTTGTTACTTGAATGGAATTTCTAGAATTTACTTTCTACTTTACTTTCATTGGATAGCATACTTTAAGCGATAAAATAGTTTTACAGGCAAAAGAAGAACTACAGCAGTACGAAAAAAGTGAGCTTCTTCTTTTCCAGAAAATAGTTTGAATATAGATCGGGATTTTATTCTTAAAATTCTAAATGAAAGCAATGTACTTTTTTATTTAAAAGTTTTATTATTTTTCATCTATGGACTAAGAAATATTGATTTAATACAATTTCATTTATTAATTTTTATTCACCCCGCATCACTTCTTCTGTTCCTTATTCGAGTGCATTCGTTACATGAATGAAGTTTCTAAACATGACAGATATTAGAATTAAAAAACTATCCGCAATTATTCGTTCATAATAATTGTGTCAACTTTATGTTCCCTCAACTTAATGCTTTAAGCAGTAAAACAGTTTTACAGGCAAATGAAGAACTAAAGCAGTACGAAAGGAGTAAACATCTCCCAGAAAATAGTTTGGATATAGATTGCTATTTTGTTCTAAAACTCTAAATGCAAGCAAGAATAAAAACAAGCAGATTTAAAACAACAGTCATTAGCTAATATAAGCTATTCTTGATATTTGTGCTACACATTACTTTATGCAAAATTATAGTACAAAAAAATAATATTAATAAAAATAAAAATACTGTTTTTATATAAAAATTTTCGTACTTATCATCTTGTTAGACTAAAAGATATCAATTTAATACAATTTCATTTTTTTTCACAGAGCATCACTGCTTCTTTTCCTCATTCGAGTGCATTCGTTACACGAATGAAGTTTCTAAACATGACAGATATTAAAATTCAAAAACTATCCACAAATATTCATTCATAAGAATTGTGTCAACCTTACTTTCCCCTCAACTTAATGCTTTAAGCAGTAAAACAGTTTTACAGGCAAAGGAAGAACTAAAGCAGTATGAAAGAGTAAACATCTCCCAGAACATAGTTTGGATATAAATTGTTATTTTGTTCTTAAAAATCTAAATGCAAGCAAGAATAAAGGCAAGCAGATTTAAAACAATAGTCATTTGTCAGTATAAGCTATTCTTGACATTTGTGTTACACATTACTTTATGCAATATTATTTTAAAAAGTAAATAAATAAAAAATACTGTTTTCCTATTTTTCATCTTTAGACTAAAAGATATTGATTTAATAACATTTCATTTATTAATTTTTATTCACCCAGCATCACTACTTGTTTGCCCTATTCGATTGCATTCGTTACCTGAATGAAGTTTCTAAACGTGACAAATATTAAAATTCAAAAACTATCCGCAATTATTCGTTTATAAGAACTGTGTCAACTTTATTTTCCCTCAACGTAATGCTTTAAGCAGTAAAACAGTTTTACAGGCAAAGGAAGAATTAAAGCAGTACGAAAGGAGTAAACATCTCCCAGAACACAGTTTGGATATAGATCGTTATTTTGTTCTTAAAATTCTAATTGCAAGCAAAAATAAAAGCAAGCAGCTATTCTTCACATTTGTATTACGCATTACTTTATGTAAAATTATTTTACGAAAAAAAAAAATTGTTTTTATGTAAAAATTTTCTTGTAGACAAAAAGATATCGATTTAATACAATTTCATTTATTAATTTTTATTCATCCAGCATCACTACTTCTTTTCCTCATTCGAGTGCATTCGTTACATGAATGAATTTTCTAAATATGACAGATATTAAAATTCAAAAACTATTCACAACTATTCATTCATAAGAATTGTGCCAACTTTACTTTCCCTTAACAGGAATAAAACAGCTTAAATACAGATCGTGATTCTATTCTTAAGATTCTAAATGCAAGCAAGAAAGATGCAATCAGATTTAAGACAACAGCCATTGGTTAATATAAGCGATCTTCATATTTATATTACACAGTACCTTCATGCGAAATTATTTTAGGAAATAAATAAAAACTTTTTTTTATTAAAAGTATTCATTTTTTTTCTTCATCTTTAAATTAAAAGATATCGATTTAATATGATTTTAATTATTAATTTTTAGTCACTGGGCATCACTGTTTCTTTCATTACTTGAATGGAATTTCTAGCCATGACAGATATTAAAATTCAAGAACCATCCGCAATTACTCATTCATAAGAACTGTGCGAACTTTATTTTCCCTTAACAGGATGCTTTAAGACGTAAAACAGTTTTACAGGCAAAAGCAGAACTACAGCAATACGATAGGAGTAAGCCTCTTCTAGTAAACACTTTGAATATAAGCACTTTCATAAGGAAATTAAAGTGACACTAGATGGCATTGATTTATTCTTTTTTTAAATTAAATAAATTGATATTAGCTATTACGAAGTAATCTATGTTAATCAACAATTAAATAAATAATCCTATGTCATCCGAAATATCCCTTTTGAATATATTTTCGTGTTTTTAACATTCTATATAGTTGTAATAAATTGTCTGTAATCTCAATGTTCTTTTATAATTAAATAAGTATTTAAGTTAGATACAGTAATTATAATAAGTAAAATAGATATAGAAAAATCTTTTCGAAATATTAGTAATCCACCGGAAATATTTTTTAAGAAGTAGTTTTATAGTTATTATTGGCGCGATACAAGACATAAAATTAGTCACCATATACAGGGTGTGTCAGAAAATGTATACACACTTTGAACTGTTATAGAAAATTTATTTTGCAACCTACAAGGTTAAGTTTCAGGTAAAAGAAAGGCAAATGGTGGTTAAATGTTTCAAATGGTGGTTAAAATAAATGTTCAAAATGGTGCCCTTCAACGTCGATACATTGTTGAGTACGCGTCATGACTGATTTCGTACTTCGCAATAAGTGCAAAAGAGTTCAATGTGATTCCTGAACACTTCGCTGGAATCTCATCCCAAAATGGATTCAGCTTACGTGGGGTTTATGATGGTACACTTCATCTTTTACTGTGCCCCATAAGTCCCTTTTACTGTGTCCCTAACTCTGTTATGCAGCTATATCAACGACTCTGCTGCCACCTTTTGAAGAAGCATAACATTACTTTTTTGCAGAAATTTAACTTTTTGATAGGAAAATTAATTTTCTATGACAGTTCAAAGTATGCAAACAGTTTTCGACGCATTCTGTATATCACTTCTAATGTCGACATCCCTTTTTCTATGCAGATACCAAACGAACAACAATGGATGAAGTATCATTCGAAATGCTTTGGAACAGGTTTTGACATAATAAACTCGCATTCTGATAAAGCACGTTATTTTATTAAAAATTTTAGTTAATGAAAAATTATGAAAAACCGTATCAGCAAATAATCTGAAATATTAGTCTGAAATTCTCGCACAAGTCGACTGGTTAAAAAAAAACTGTAAAAAAAAAAAAAAAATAAATAAATAAATAAATAAATAAATAATAAAAATCAGGAGAGAAAAATAGAAAAAGAAAACACGTTAATATTTCAAAATTTGAACAGCATTAAAGAGCCAAATATTGCAATCCGAGTTTTCCCGATTTGAAAAGCTCGAAAAATATTTGAGGAACAATTTTATGGCCAATGGTCGAGGAATAAGCCAGATAGATGGAGCCAAATGGCAGTGGGGGTGGGGAAGAGATTTGGATGGGAGGCTTATCAACTCTGTTCTCGCCGCATCATAAATCGGTGCGGCTGACAATCCTGTTTTTCCTGTGTGTCTGATTCAAGGCATCATTCCTTAAAAAAATAAAAAAATAAAGTGGAGGGAAGGAACAGATAAATGAATGTCACTTTATGGAAAGAGGGGAGTAAACTTAGCGCCATCTCGTGGCATTGTCTTTTGCTTTTGGAAGCGCAAAGTTTTATGTGAATAATTAACTATTTCCTATTTTAATTGAAATAATTGATTTCGTGTATATTTTACTGTATGAAAGAAAATAAATTTATTTTCTCCATATTTATTAGAATACTATTTTAAATTTATGGTAGGCTTTATTCTCCAGCTTTAATTAATTAATTAATTTTATTAGCAATATGCTCTGTGGAATACTAAATCTAAATATATGTTATAGTTATTTTTTTATATATACTTCAATATTATGTTTCAGAGATCTGTTTAGGAAGAAATTGGGTCCTTTAAAAGACCCTTCATTTTTTTTTCATCTCAAAGCAGGATCCTACACAAAAAAATTTCACATTAAAACGGCACCTTGAACAAAATTCTTTGTCTTAAAAATAGATCTTTCACAAAATGTTTCCCGCTCCAAACTGAGCTTTACACAAATTTAATCATTTATAAATAATATCTGACTGTCACTTTTACACATATAAAGAAAATATGTATATTTCACGTACATACATCTTCTTAAAAATGTATAAACAAGAACCTGAATATAACGATCATTTCAAATTCATAAAATTATAACTAATTTTTTCACAAATGTAAAAAGCTCACATTTTCACAAAAACAGGGTAACTTTTTCATACCTTGTCTGTTCAATGATATTTTAAAACACAGAGGTCTGTCCAGGTTTTTCTCCCAGGATCCTGTTTTTGTGAAATTGTGAAGAGCTTTTTACATTTGTGAAAAAATTAGTCATAATTTTGTGAATTTGAAATGATCGTTATATTCAGGTTCTTGTTTATACATTTTAAGAAGATATATGTACGTGAAATACACATATTTTCTTTATATATGTAAAAGTGACAGTCAGATTTTATGTATAAATGATTAAATTTGTGTAAGGCTCAGTTTGGAAAGGGAAAAGTTTTATGAAAGATCTATTTTTAAGACAAAGAATTTTGTGAAAGTTGGTGTTTTAAGGTGAAAAAAAATTGTGTAGGATCCTGTTTTGAGATGAAAGTTTTTCTGAAGGGTCCTTTATAGGATCCAGTTTTTTCCTAAGCAGATGCCTTTAAAACATAATATTGAAAAAAAAATAAGCATAACATATATTTAGATTTTATGTTCCACAGAGCATATTGGTAATGAAATAAATAAATAATTTCATGAAAAATCTAATGACTTAATTAAAAGAATGTATTCCAAATTTAATATTTTCAAACATTCCGTTTTTCACTTTCTTCGATCTTTACAAGGAGGAAGTATTGGATTTGTAAAAAATTTCGACTTCTGGTTTTCGACGGATTTATATGTGTTAGAAGGTCCTGAACACGATTTGACAGTTTTTAGAAAATCTCTGTTCGTAAGTCTGTATGTCTGTCTATTTGTGGCGGCTCTATCTCAATAATTAATTCACGGAAATTAATCAAACTTGAGATTTAGTTAAACCTTGGCATAAATTGGTGCTGAATAGGTCTGGGCGTAGATTTCCCAACAATCGCCCAAAACATAGCCCTTCTAGGCTATGTTTATTTCGATTTCCACGATAGCAATACCTTAAGAACTAATTGCATGCAATTTCACCAAACTTCATATTCTGTTAGACCTTGAGATATGTATATTATGCATATTAGTTTTCATCATTTTAATTTATTTTTATTCAGTTGTTTATTTTTATAAAATATTAAAATATCATAAAAACAAACGCCTGTTCTACTGGCATTTATTGAAGTATTTGAGTAATTTGGAAATTGTACGTTAAACGTAACATATTAGGTGCGTTCGTACTATAACTAGTTTTACAATGTAAAAAATTCATCGTCATTATTTCAGTGAAATTAATTATATCGCCTGTTATGAGCGAAATGAGCATGCCTTTTCCCTTACTATGTATGCAACGTTTACAGATGCGATTTTTTTTTTTTGACACCAGACATCGCTGCAAAATTCCCCATGGAGATCTTGCTCTAGGAATGATTATGTCCATGGTTTAATATTTTTATAACTCACGATGAACGAATTTCTTGAGTTTATTTACTTTAATGGATTAAGATATTGAACTGTCAACGTAATTTCAACTGAAGTTATCTCAGAATCTATACATATTTGAATGTAACTCATCTCTCAAACAAACAATTTTTTTGAACGATTTTTCTAAAAATGTAAGTTTCATGTCAATTTTATTCGAAAAAATAATTTTGAATAAAAATGACCGTCTGGCATATGAAAAAAGAAGTGGTCAGCCCGTATTTGTTTTCTTCAGTCACATGACTTGCGTTTTTCTTATATAGATTACGTATGACAGGATTTAATAGGATAAAAGAAAACTGTTATTAATATCTTTTTAAGTTTTGATTCGATTTTCATACAATTTGAAAGGACTCGACAAAATTCTGAAACGATTACATATATTAAATTTCAAACCGTTCGGTTGGGTAGTTTTTGCGCTGTTATATGCGGACAGACGGATGGACGGGCCAGACGATAACTATAGGTGCTACGTATTTATATAATTACGAACGCACCTAAAAACGGACTTGACATACAGACAGACAACTATATATAAAGGTTCCAAAAAGGGTTTTTCCTATCCTATAAGGGTTTGTCCTATAAGGCTTGTGTTTTTTTTTTCTTTTGAGGTACAGAATCTTAAAAATACAATTACGTTGACAGTGATCAAATTTAACTTAAAGAAGCATATTATAAACTATAAAATAATAATTTTTCACATTGTTAAAAATTTGCAGCAAACTGTCCAGTCATTTGACCGTTTTTATTGAAAATGGTTACATAACCGTAATCTAACTCTATTCTGACCATAATATAGGCAATAATAGGGTCAGAATAGACTTAAATTACGGTTATGTAACTATTTTCTATAAAAACGGTCAAATGACTGGACAATTTGCTGCAAATTTTTAACAGTGCATGTCAAAATCTCAAAACTCAGAAAACAAGGAAATGGTAATTAGGTTATTATTATTATTATTTTTTTTAACAATCAAAAGTGCTTTTAAACTATATTATAAATAACCAAATTAGAATAAATGTGTAATACAAATATTCTCAATAATCATTGTAATAAAGTTTATATAATCTAACAAATGATCTGACTAAATGCATTAATAAATAATCAGATTTTATATACAAACATTGTGTATAGAAAAATAAATAAAAAGAAAATTTATGTTTAAATACTTTTTTCAGCCGAAATAACATTTCAAAGACAAAAATTTGATTTCATAAATAATATTTAAAATTATTGGTTACTTACCTTATGCCAATCTGGAAATCCATAGAATTTTTTTTTTCTTTTCAGACATTGTAAAAATCGCGTCAATTATAAAATATGTACTGGATTTTATTATCCCATTTTTGAATGTGAAGCAAAAAAAAAAATACATTTCTTCATTTTATCTTCAAAAATCGTTGTCTCACTTTGAGTGATGTTATTCATACACGCCAAAAGAATTCAAACCTAAAATAAAGAAAAAAATATATTCATTTTAAACTATATTTTTAATAGACAATTAATAAAGAAATCAAGTTTAAGTAACTGTATCTATAATTAAAATCTGACTATCTGCTTGTACGAGGAAAAGTCATTAAGTAAGTCACAAAAGATAATTAAATAATTAATAACTTACAATGATATTCACTTCAAAACTATTTTTATTTCTCAACATATTCTCCACCCATATTTATGCACTTATATCACCGTTTTATCAGTGCCCCAACACCAGCTGCATAAGATTCTTTGGGTTGCTGTCTCAGCCACATTAGGACTTCAAGTTGAACCTTTTCATCATCTGTGAACGTCATCTTGCAACTTCTTCAACATCCACCATACAGCTTCGACAGCCCCAAGCGGTTTTCATCTGTTTAGTCCACTAAAAAACATCTTGGAAGCAAGATGATGTTCACAGATGATGAAAAGGTTCAAAGCCTGAGAGCTGATGTGCCCACAGGTTCTGTATGTAAGTATGTATGTTATGTATATACGTAACGCGATAACTCTTGATAGAAATATCAGATTTGCTTCAGATTTTGTATATAGGTTCATTCTGGTAAGGCACTTCCCTGATTAGTTTTAGGGGTTCATTGGTTAAGTATAAAAGGGTGGAACGGGGGGATAACCACCCTTAATTTAAATACATGGGTTTTTAATAGAGAATTATGTGATTTGCTTCAAATTTTGTATATTGGTCCATTGTGATAAGGCGGTTCCCTGATTAGTTTTGGGGGTTCAATGGTTAAGTATAAAAGGGAGGGGGACGGGGGCCTAATCTCTCCACTTAATTTATTGTGGATTTCTTTATTTTTCGAGGGGCATTATTCTTTGAAATAAGAGTATAATATACAATTAGTGTGACTAGACTGTGAGCTCAATGCCATCAGTTTAACTGGGCACTTTTCTTTTTACTAAATGTGTAATAAAATTAGATTTATTTTTCCCCTAAAATCGAACGTTCTCATACATTGCAAATGGAACACACCCGGTTGCTACACCAGCTCGTATATTTTTAAGCCGTGCTCTTATGTACTAGGTTTTATATCGTACGTACTAATGAAATTTATGCAAATTTTCATTAAAAAAATGACTTGATTTAAGACTAGCAACAAACCAACATAGCAAAATAACGCCACAACGTTCGACATATTTTGAACAATATGCAGGTGCATATATTATGGAAGTACATATTTACCAAATACTTTCTTAATTTAGTTGCATCATTAGCTCATATATGCGTGCTTTCCGGGTTACCAGTTTTGCCTCATTTTTTTTTTTTTTTATTAAGACATTCAGAATTCATTCCTGAAATTCTGAATAGTAATTTTTGCTTTATTTAAGGACAAGCGTTTCGTGATTACCTAAAGCTTAAATTTCTTTTTTCAGAATTTCCGATATGGATTCAAAAATTCTGAATTAAGAAGGAAGCCAAACCGGCAACCCTGAAATGCACGTATATACGCGTCATGAGACAAACGGGTTAGCATAATTTTCCTAGAATTATTGATGTGGAGTTATACTGCAAAGCTTTTTCAATAAATCATCAATTTTAATAAATATTCAGATTTACCTGAAAAACTTTCTATGAAGTGTCTATATTTCCCAATATTGGAAATTGCATCATTTGCATCATTATCATCAGTGAATCAGTATTCATTTCTTAACATTCGAAATTTGCAATAACATAGCAGGTTGGCCACTAGTCAAGGAATTTTTCAGAAAAATACTAATATTTTCTTATAGAAAAATACTGATAATTAAATGAAAAATTCTCTTGCCGGTGGTTACCATGCAGTGTAAATGAAACACCAATCACTCATTAAAACGTTGATTTAATGAATGATTGTGGATCATTCATTAACAATTTAACAATCATTAAAATGATTGTTGATCATTCATTAACAATTTAACAATCATTAAAATGATTGTTGATCATTCATTAACAATTTAACAATCATTAAAAAGATTGTTGATCATTCATTAACAATTTAACAATCATTAAAATGATTGTTGATCATTCATTAACAATTTAACAATCATTAAAATGATTGTTGATCATTCATTAAAACGTTGACTCATTAAAACGTCTTCACAACATTCATTAAATTGTAGATTGGTGTATACAGAGCCCGATCAACTCCATGTGGGGCCTGGGCACATATATTAATTAATGGTCCCCTTCTCAAAATAATGTCAAGTTACAAAATAATTACATTACAACCATAACACACAACCTTATAATACAGTTTAAATTTTACAACATTGTTTTCTTTTAAAAAGATGCGTTATTTTGTCTTTGGGATGCTAATTAGAATACTAATACCTTAAGTTATTCGCATAAGCATGTTTGACATAATATTCTTTTTTTTAGAAATTTGTCAGTTTCTTTTAAACTCGTTTGCAAACACTGGGATAGTTCAGTGATACAAATAAGTGAAATTCATTTTTAATGCCAACTGCACACTGAAATTTTCTTTAAGGTGTATTTTTCAAAGAGTACACAAAATGCATTTTGATGCCCCCTATAACTGGAGGACCGGGACATACGTCCCATATGTCCCTGTGATAATCAGGCCGCGGGTGTATATACGTATAAAATTTCCCACTATTGAATATAAGGCAGACACATAATATTGTTAGACATTTTTCTTGCTTCTCCATATGGACTAGATCTGCGTAAATCCATGAAGACTTAGAAATAAATCTAGGAGTTTGAAAACGGTTTCGGAGATGGATTTTCAACAATGCTGGGGATTTGGGTAAGAAAACCTTTAAGCGTATAGTGTTTGATCAAAGAACTGACTTCAATGATGTACTATGGGAAAATGCATTCAAAGATAAAATAAAAAGGGAAAATGTTAACTTTGAAAACGTAGCATGGGAAAAATTAGGTTGTATTTATAACTCTGTGTTTGAGAGAAACAGTGTAGCCGATATCACCACAGAGATAAAGATAACTTCTACGTATAAAAATTGTTTTGTGCTAGAATATTTTTAACTTTTACAGCTTGTTGCGATAGTTCTGTAATAGCTTTTAAATATGATTTTGTAATTATATTCACAAATTCAAAATTAACCTCTATACATTATACATTGTTTTACTTTGGCGATTTATTCGGCTATTAACTCCTGGTATTCACCTAATACGAAAATATCACTTTTAAGAAATTTCAAACTTTATTTTCGCGTTTCGTGCTTTTTTTTGACATAGCCAGGCAACGCGGGGTGGGTCAGCTAGTTTTTCATATTTCAATAAATTCTGTGAATGGAATTGTTGGGAAATAAAGGTTTAACTTTTCTGTTAATGAAATCTATAAAAGACTTATGTTATGTTATGAAGATCCTCCAAATAAACTTGATTGCCTCTGTAGGAGAAGGAGCAATCGTTGAGACTTCCGATTTTCACGGTTCAGGTATTCCCTAATGGTGGGGTCCAAACGATGACATTTTTTAATAAAAAATAGATTACGACCCTGGTTTCTATATACAAATATTGTTTGTTTTGGCGTGCGCTATAACTTCTTAAAGTTCATCCAATTTCTTTGAATCACCTTCAGAATGTCATGTCTCATATTTTACTAAATTCTCTGATTGGAGTTATTGGGTTTGATTATCTCGTCATTGGAATCTATAAAAGACTCATGTAATCGGAAATTCTCTGAAAATCCTCTAAATAAACCTGATTTCCACTGTATGAGAAGGTGCAATCGTTGAGATTTCTCATTTTCACGGTTCGGGTATTCTCTAATGGTGGGGTCTTAACGATGACATTTTTTAATGAAACAAGTTAGAAATTGTACGTCAAACGTGACAAATGAGGTGCGTTCGTATACTATAGCTAGTTATATAAATATTCAGATCTTGATGATTTTTAATTCTGTGAAATGAATTATATCGTCTGCAGATTAATTTCTGTCATAAAATAAGCATCTCGGTCGCTTGACGATTAAACCTCGGAAGCTCCTATAACAAGAGATTTAAAAAAAAAATCTAATTTCTTAATAAATATTTTTATTAATATTTTCTAAAGTTTTGATTCAATTTCCTTAAAATTTGAAATGTATCGACAAAATTCTACAAAGATAATATATCTTAAATTTCAAACCATTCGGTCGGGTAGTTTTTGTGTTGTTATATGCGGACGAACGGACAAACGGACAGACAGACGGACAGACGGAGAGACAGACGGACAGACGGACAGACAGACGGACAGACAGACGGGCGGACCAGACGACGACAATAGGTGCTACGTATTTATATAATTACGAACGCTCCTAAAAATGGATTATGTCCCTGGTTTCTATATACAAATATTGTTTGTTTTGGCGTGCGCTATTACTTCTTAAAGTTCGTCCAATTTCTTTGCATCACCTTCAGAATGTCATTTCTCATATTTTACTAAATTCTCTGATTGGAGTTATTGGGTTTGATTTTCTCGTCATTGGAATCTATAAAAGACTCATGTAAACAGAAATTCTCTGAAAATCCTCTAAATAAACCTGATTGTCACTGTATGAGAAGGGGCAATCGTTGAGATTTCTGATTTTCGTGGTTCGGGTATTCGCTAATAGTAGGGCTCGAACGCTGACATTTTTGAATGAAAAAAAATGGATTACGACCCTGTTTCCAGTTCGAAAATTTTCTGTTTTGGTTTGCGCTATCACTTCTAAAAGTTTTTGCGATCCCTTTGAATTACTTTGCCAGACCTTGAATGACCAGAATGTCACTTCTTATACTTTACTAAATTTTCTGATTGGAGTTATTAGGTGTAATTTTCTTGTCGAAACGACTTATGTAAACAGAAATTTTTTGAAAATCCTCCAAATAAACTTGATTGCCACTGTATGAGAAGGGTCAATCTTTGAAATCTCCGATTTTCACGGTTCGGGTACTCCTTCATGGCAGGACTCGAACGCTGACAAGAATGACAAGAATGACTCGAATGCAAAAAATGGATTATGACCCTGTTTCCTGTTCGAAAATTTTCTGTTTTGGTTTTCGCTATTATTTCTTAAAGTTTTTGCAATTCCTTTGCAATTACCTTGTCAGACCTTGAATGACCAGAATGTCATTTATCATATTTCACTAAATTTCCTGATTAGAGTTATTGGGTTTAATTTTCTTGTCGAAATGACTTATGTAAACAGAAATTTTCTGAAAATCCTCCAAATAAACTTGATTGTCACTGTATGAGAAGGGGCAATCGCTGAGATTTCCGATTTTCACGGTTCGGGTATTTCCTAATGGTGGGGCCAGAACGCTGACATTTGCCCAATTTCACGCCACGGAGAGGGGAGGGTGCTCCGCTCGGAGGTCCGGGGTGTCCTGGTCTGATACAAAACGCAGTTGTAAATTAAGGAATGGATCGTTAAGTAACAGCGGGAGGTAGATCACATAAAGTGATTGGGTTAGCCGACTTCTGTAAAACTAGACGAGCATATAATGTGCATTCATTTTCTAGGATGATCTATATTCTATTTTCATACTGACATATTTGATAGTTGTCATGTAGGATATGATGGTGTGTTTATAGCAACAGATGGTTTAAAAAGATACTCGTGTGCTTAGGTAATTCTAAAAGCAGATTTTGAATGTTAAAACGTATTTGAAGTTCATATTCAAAGAAGTTCTGCTCACTTAGTGAAAGGTGCGTTTTTATTGGACATTTATTTTTTTATAATGTTACACGGGCAGTGGTAATTATAAAGAACCACATAATGTGTTTTTCCTCTTCAATTGTGCTGACACAGAGTAGTCAGCACATTATTAGTCATAAAGTATTCGTACTTATTATTAGTAATGTACTTATCTATGTAACTCGTATTTATTATTATTATTAATAATATATTCGTACTTAGAAAACTCTAAGTTGTTGAATTTAAAATATATGAACTTAAAAGTAAAAAAAAGCTCAATTAGTGAAAAATGTATTTTGATTGGGCATGTATAAAAAGGAAAAAATACACGAACAGTGATGCTTATAAATAAAGAACTACGCGTTATGTTTCCCTTGGTTAGTACACATATTGCGTGCAGCTAATACATAAGCAATTTTATCAAACTAATTACAAAGAACAAATTTGTCTCAATATTACTACAAAAACGAAGTGATATAAAGGGAACAGAACATTGTAAATGTTCTATGTGTCCATTTTGAGGATTATCTACACATATGAGGAGGTTAGAATGACAATGCAGTAAGTCAAAAATGTGAAAAATCTACATAACCAAATTTTTACTGAAAGTATATTAATTTCTGTTCAGTGCGACAGTCAAATAAGTCATAGTTCACTTAGGGAGTCGCTAGAAGGCAAAACAAGTTGGACCACTTAATGCAACGGCAATACAAGTTTCACAAAACCCTTCATTTCTCAAATTACTAAATATTGACTTACTCCACTCTCATTCTAACCCCGTCACATATTAGACAATTTTTTCTGTAACTTAAGAGCCTACACTACACTAGTCATGCAAAGAAACGTGCAAGATAATGTTAAGTCTATGGGAAGGTTATTTTCAAATTTCTCGCTCGCATTTTAATATTTTTAAATGATTTTTTTTTTTTTTTTTTTTTTTTTTTTTTTTTTTTTTTTAGGATAGCTGAGGTCGATCTCTAACGTTGTGCGTTTTTACTCTTTCGATTTTTGTTAAAGTTTGTTTATAAGCGGACATTTTCAATAGTCCACCCCAGTAACGCATATTAATTTCATTATGTTTGAAATATCCTAACATCAATAAAATGTGCCGCAAACGATTTTTCCTCATGGAGAATTCTTTTGTGTGTCCCTGTAAATGAACTATTAATGCTACACACTTGATTTTCAGTACCAAACATTCTATAATAAAAATAAGCTATGTATAAAAATTTCATGAAAATCCGAGTTATATTTACGAGAGTTAGAGCACGGTCAGACAAATAGACAAACCGGATTCCTAAATACTTTTCAACTATGTTGAAAAGTGCTAGTAGGTGGGAAAGGCCGGTTTTGCCCCATGAGGTGGTGCTGTGGTGCGGCGGTTGTGCTAAATTGTTGTAAAAGACTACGATGATAAAATTCAAACTTAAAATCGAGGGTGGGGCGAAAGGGTGTGCTATAGGAGAGGGGGTTTTAGGAGGGGGCAGCATGTTATAGTAGGGGGGTATTTTTTTAAGAGGGGGCTTAATTTAAAAATTTTAAAAATGTCAAAATTTCAAAAATGTCTTATAGTACGAGGGATCGGTGATGGTAGAGTACGACCACTATCCCCCCCCTACCCCATGCCCCCCCTTTTTTTTTTAATTTTAGGGGAGAGAAAGTTTAAGGTGGTGTCGCCCTCTATCGTAAGGTTAAATAGTTATGGAATTCAAAAATGACTGCTTCTGAATTTTAAGTTATAGCATGGTGTAAATAATTTTAAAGTTTCTTAGCAAACTGCTTACAATGAAAATATTTAGTTAAAGCATAGCACTTAATAAAATATTTCAAAGTTTCTTTACCAAACTGCTTACAATGGAAATATTTAGTTATAGCGTAGGCACTTAATAAAAATTTTAAAGTGACACATGTAAATAATTATAGTTATAAACCGACATATAGGCAGATAGACAGGCACACAGACAAGCAGGCAGGCAGGTAGGCAGACAGACAGACACACAGTGAACTATTTGTTACGTACACACACAAGCATGCATATACGAAGTGAACTAATTGTAATAAAATACATGACGTGCATACGTTTTAAAACATTTTTTTTCTTCACAGAATTTAAGAAAATATTAAATTTCAACTACAACTTTCACTTTGAAATAGCGTACTCCCTTGTTAAAAAATCATTAGCTTTTATCAAACATTTATATGAAGCGGGGTTAGAACCTCGAACCTGACAAAATGATCTCATGATGTGTTGATTTGCAGAAGGTTTAAACGAACACACCATGAGATCATGTTTATTAGACGCGATTTAAGATATATAAGAAAAGGTGTCACGTGACTGAACATATTGGATTATTACTATACAGTACTAATGATATTATAAATTTTGTAAAATAATTTAAGCTTTACGATAAACTTTAATGTTTAAACTTACAAACACATTGGAATGTATTTATAACATATAAAATAACCTTATAAAAGGTTGGTTGGTTTGTTGGTTTTATAAACTTGCAAAGCAAAGCGTATCTTACCAATTTGCATACAAGAGATTTTGTAACATAAATTATATAATACAGCAAATTTTAACTTACCAAGTGAGGTTTAAGGATACTGTAATAGAATTTTTAATTGTATACTTTAAAAAAGAAAGTTTAACTTACCATTATGTTTATGCTCGGATTCGAACTGTCAACCTTTTGGCTAGCTTTCCAATGCGCTCCCAATTACGCTACGATGGCTCCGTACAATTAATATAAATAATGAAACCTAACACAATGTTACTTTTTTTTCCTAAGATTTTCAAGTTAATAAAACAGGATATGACGACATTTATAGAATAACATCCTGTTTTACAACGATAAGAATAGCAATATAAGAAGCTTGTACACCATAATGAATTTACTGTTTAAAGTTTTGACTTAAACGATTATTCTTCTAATTACTTAAAACCTTGCTGTATATTTGCTTGATCACCTATCTGTTTACCCTGCTTTTTGGATACTTCTAAACCTGAAAATGACTACTTCGCTTAACACATCTTACTATGAAATTTCAGAAATCAGCGAATTTAGTAGAATATTTCTGCATTTTGACGTTTTTACCCCATACCATTGGGACTTAGGGTAAGATACGATTGTCGAAGTGCAAATGAATAAGGACTGTGAGTTAAACGTTCACATTCAAAAATATAAAGAATTTGAGAATAGTGGTAAAATGTACTCTACAAATGAAGGAATTACAATATCGTGCGCAACCTTTGATAAATTTGAAACGAGAATGACAAAATTTAATTTTGACTCTGCAGAAAAAGAAACATTCGTATCTAACAACGACTTACTAACGATTTATGTGGATAAGGAATCATGCATACTGCAAAAACTATTGAAACCTGATTGTTTACTACTTACAAAAGAACAATTTCTTAAACTAGAGAAAAACTGTATTGAAATTAGCGAATGTCTTATTCAAACTTTTTTAACAAAACTTTTACCTGTTTATGTTTTAAAAAACGTAAAAATATGTAAATGTTCTCACTTTACAGAGGAAGAGGCGATGGACTATTTTTTTAGAATGCTTCGATCATGAATTAGAGAGATCAGTATATCGCACGTTTGACTGTTATTTATGTTCAATCGGCCAACCAGTAGAAATGGATCATGAATGTATGAGATATAATTTAAGAAAACAGTTTAACTGGTGCGCAGACAGTGCTTTGTTAAATTTCAACATTAAGGAATTTGTGAAAAACCTGCTAGAGAAATGTACATGTAATTATACTTATTTATTTTTTGAATCTATGAATGTAGACTTTTATAATAAGCATTTGAACAATGTATTTATAAATTAACGTATTTATTTAATAAATATTTGTTTAGTTTTTTATCATGTGTCTGTTTTTATTTATGTATATGGAATAAATAAGTATAGTTTTCGAAAAGTTTTACAATTTTTCTTTAGAAAATGTAGAAACTTGTTTTATTTTTCTACAAAAATTAAGGATTTTATACTATTTCATTAAACATGTGTACTATTATTATAATATAACTTACATATTGTATACAAAATATTACCCTTTACTTGATAAATTATTTAAGATTTTAAACCAAAACTGAGCGAATATTATAACGATTATCGAGTTTGAAAATAGATCTGTTGTCTACCAGACCAAAAACAGGAAACTACTTATTTGCGGATAACATCCCTATGTTTTCTTACTGATAACGTTACTTCTTTTATCTAGTTTAAGGTATAAAAATTATTTCATTTACTTAATTAGCAATACCATATAATGAACGAGTATTTTCACACATTTAAATTTGCATTTTAAGCCACGATGAATACATAATAAAACATTACTTGTATACTTTTACATAAAAATTGAAAATACATTTATACTTAACGAAATCACCCACTGTATAATAAAAGATACTTTGCTAAATTACTTATGTTTAACATACAGACTAATTTCTGTATACGATATATAACACGTGACGCTATTTTTAATTATTTTAAGCATGCGCGCCCTCTACAATTAAATAAATATTCATGAAAAGTTTTATTTGAAATAATATTCATACTGTTTCTGTGCCGTTAAGACGTTCTAATTTTTTCTCCGTTTAAGTGATCTGCGATTTTAATTGATTTAAATTAAATAAGTACAATGCAAGACATGGTGTTAGACGAACCAACCAAGATAAGAAAAGCCTTGACATTGGAGTTTAAGGAGTAAATAGACTGTACTATTTTAATGAAACCTGTTTTGAATAAGGAACCGATGGCCTCTTCATCAGATCAAGTCGATCAAAAGTTACCTTTTACATGTGATACAGGTAAAAAAGTATTTACTAAAAAATATATGTTATTAAGACATATGAACTTACATTTAGAAAAAAAAACCCTCTAAGTGTGATAATCTGTTTTCTACAAAGAGCGCTTTACAGGGTGATATGCTAATTAATCCCAAGACATCTGCCACATATAAATGTGAGAAATGCAGTAAGACTTTCTCACGAAAAAATGTGTTAGTTAGACACATGAAATTTCACTTAGAAAAGAAACCTTTTAATTGTAAAATGTGTTCGAAATCATTTGTGCAGAAAAGCGACTTACAAAAGCATAACTTAGTACATTCTAAACAAGGCGTTATGCATAAATGTAATGATTGTGATAAAAAGTTTTTACGGGAAAAAAAATTAATAAATCATACTATGATTCATAACACCCCTCAGCAAAAGCAAAGGAATATTGAACCGTTTACCAGACACTATAAATGTGTCGATTGTTCTGAAATATTTAATCACAGATTTGACTTAGTGAAGCATAGAAAAATTCATCTCTCGCCCAAAGAACATATATCTGAACAGCGTACTGAACTTTTAAACCATTTACAGAATTTATTACTACGTATAGACACTTTACAAAATGCTATAAAAAATGAAACTATTCCTTTTTGAAATATTGACTTTACCAATTTATTTGAACTATACAACTTCTTGTATATACTAATGTATGTGTTTAAATAATTAAATAACTAATAGATAAGTGAAAAAGCTTTTGTGTTTTATTTTTCAATATGATTATATTATATCACTATTATGTGAATGAATGGACTTGTAAATTTAAACCCTATGTATAAAAATAAATTTCTTGCACTTTTACAAGAAGTAAAAATTTAATACAAATATATTTCAGATTTTTTAAATATATTATTGATTCACATATGATAGTTAAATTAATATGCTATTAAACATATAATTTTCTATAATCTATATTATTAATTTTCTTTAACACATATTACTTTTTTACAATAAATCGATTTAACTAATTATACATTTGTGTAATTAAACAAACTTATTTTACTAAATATACGTATCGATAATTAATTTTTATTATTTACATACACATGATTATACTTTTTATCGTACGCGATTAACTATTTATACATTTAATAAGCGTTGCCATACCCGCTTTTATAAATAATTAGATATTATAAAGCATATGGATTTCACATAAACACGCAATATACATTTTCGTTAAATGAACAACTTGAATCTTTAATCTATAACGTCATATTTACTTTTAAACTTGCTTTTAACTGTAACCATCACTCTTTTTTAACCTATGTTAGTAACTGTTTAGATATAATATAATCAGTTTACTGTTGACTTTTGTCGTGACTGAACCTTTTACTGTTTGTTATTTAAAAATGGCTTATGAATTAGATAGGATTAAACGGTCGTGTGAAGAAATGACTTCTTCAACAAAGTTTCAACGTTTAGATAAACCTATGGAAAATTCTGATTTTTATAAACATGAATTTTTACCCAAATCTAATATACAGGAGAACTGTGAAACACTATCACCTACCATGGATTTGTATGCTGCAGAGCCTAAGATTGCCAAGGATTCTACAACCCCAATATTTACTAACTGTGATAATGATGAAACGTCTTTCCCTGACACCTGCTGTGAGTCTACCTCTGCTACAGGCTTTTTGGATACAATGTTTAAGGATCTAGATTTTAAAAATTTGGAAACATACCTTACCTCACCGACTACAAGCGATTTAATTTCTTCAAATGAACCATCAACTAGCACTACACATAATGGTGAACAATTATATGACATATCCCCTCCCATCGCATGTGTGAATAACATTTCCAAAACCAAACATGGTAAATCTCGCATTTTTGTCATGTTTCGGATTAAACTTGTTGATTTTATATTTTTAACTTTAAAACGACATTATAAACAGTTTTATGTACATATTGAAGAGATCAAACACAATGTATTTACAAATGAAGAAATTTCATCAACAAATAGAATTTTCATGGATATTTCAACATGGTATGAATTCCAATATAAAATTTTTGGATTTAATTTAAAATATAAAAGTTCATCGTTTATTGCTAACAATACAGTATTAGTGTTAAATTATAATAATTCTATTATGCAAATAAAAAATTTAAAGAATTATACACATTGTGTTTTAAACGATTTTCAGTTAGAAAATTTAAAAGAAAAAGCTATTGATTTTAATAGCAATCTTATTAAACACTTGTATACAGTTCATCTACCGCAGTTAATTAAGCAAAAATGCACACTCGTTAATTTACCTTCTGAAATCGAGCGTGTTTTACTAACGAAACTTATCTCTTCTATTGAGGATAATGTACTGACAATATTAAACCAAATTTATGAATGTGTAGGATGTATATTTAGACACCAATCCCAAAGTCTACATACATGTTTCACCTTTAATAAACGTGAAAGATTTAATCACTTAGGGGATATGATTTTAATGCTTGTAAATTTTGATTATGTTATTTCAAGGTTTTTAAACGGAGTTGAATGTATCAGTGAAAACTTTTTACGTAACATTAATGTGGAATTTATTCGAAATGTATTATTTAAGTCCTGAAAATAAAATATTTTGCTTTAAATCTGTGTGTTTATTTAAACAAAATGTATGTGTGTTTATTAATATTGTTTAACTTGCAATTTAAGATTAATAATTTCTCTTATCTGTTTATAACAGAAACATGATAACATAGTATGTATACTAAATGTTAGTAACATACTACACATGTTAGTAAATGTATTTTTGAACTATTATAAAAGTTTTTTAGTATACATACTATGTTATCATGTTTCTGTTATAAACATATAAGAGAAATTATTAATGGTAACACATGTTAAAATTATTTATTAAGTGCTATACTATAACTATATATTTCCATTGTAAGCAGTGGTAAGTTACTTTATTTTACACCATGCTATAACTTAAAATTCAGAAGCAGTCATTTTTGAATTCCATAACTATTTAACCTTACGATAGAGGGCGACACCACCTTAAACTTTCTCTCCCCTAAAATTTTTTTAAAAAAGGGGGGGGGGGCGGGGCATGGTGTAGGGGGAGGATAGTGGTCGTACTCTACCATCACCGATCCCTCGTACTATAAGACATTTTTGAAATTTTGACATTTTTAAAATTTTTAAATTAAGCCCCCTCTTAAAAAAATACCCCCCTACTATAACATGCTGCCCCCTCCTAAAACCCCCTCTCCTATAGCACACCCTTTCGCCACACCCTCGATTTTAAGTTTGAATTTTATCATCGTAGTCTTTTACAACAATTTAGCACAACTGCCGCACCACAGCACCACCTCATGGGGCAAAACCGGCCTTTCCCACCTACTAGTGCTAAAAACTACTCGGAAACGTTTCCGGAAATAAGTGTTGCAAAGGAAACTTTCTTTTTTACCTACCCATCCTACGTAGGGGTAAATCGTTTTGAAAATCGAAAAAAAAAAATTGACGGATTAACACGTTTCAGACACTGGAGATTACCAAAAACATATTTTTAGAAATACAAATTTGCCGTCCGTCTGTCTGTGTGTGTGTCTGTGTGTCTGTAAACGCTCTATCTCCCGAACAAATTGAGATAGAGACTTGAAATTTGATATGTACTTAGTATGTAATAATGAGAAGAAGCTTATTGAATTTCAGTAACATCCGACTATCCGGAACTATTTTTTCGGACTCTCGAAATATTCGTTGTGATAAAAGGTATATAAAAATTTTTGAAATTATTTTTTTTAAGGAGGGAATATAAAAGACAATAAAAAAACATAACTTTTGCGTAAAGAATGAATCGATCGGATAATGAGTTGCCGAGATATTTGTAATCACATTTTCCACACTCTTCGATTTTTCATGACCTTGTATTTCATCCAAATTTCAGTTCAAAGATATATTTTAATTGGAAAAGAGACGCTTTTCCGACACAGTAAACTGTTAGTTAATATGATTATCATTTTTAGAGTTAGAAGGATGTTTCTCTTATGCAATTTAGTAATAGACCATTTAAAGTTTATGACGTCATCTAGCCACGATTTTATTCGAATTGCAATGCATTTTATAAATAGTTTACACATGTTTTATTTTCATATTTTATATTATGTATATCCATGATGGGTAAGTATTATGGTGCCTCCCCCGCCCCCCCCCCCATGACTAGTTTCACAGTGTACTGTATACAGTAAAGCATTCTAAAATAAAGTTTTTTTTTTCTATGATAAAGAACTCTAGTGTACTTCTAAAAATAGACACAAACAAAGAAAAGCCACAGCTTCAATATAGGTTTTCAAAATCCACTAAAATTTTTAGCTGACACTATTACGATTTCTTCTCAAAAAAATAAAAAATAATCAAAAAGAAAAGTTGACAAAAATCAATCTATATACATCATGGCAAAATATGTGCCATCTTTTACCTATAAAAAAGTTCTATGTTTTTTCAAGTGGAAAAAAGGTGTTTCATTTTATCCACATTTTTCGTCCCAGTTGAAAAAACAGATGGTGTGCCTTCATTGAATTTGGAAGCACCCTTTTTTTTTCTTTCCTAGAAAAGCTGTATATATATTGGACAGTTGTGTGACAAAATGCCCAATATATACAACAATATAAAAATATGGAAGCAAGAATGCCCGGGGTACATTCCACTTGTGAGGTGCCCCGCAATAACTGCTCGGTGTTTAAAATTTTTTGTTTAATTCTTTTTTCTATATATTTCAACCTCAAAAGTGCGAGATTTATATGCTTTATTCTCTTTTTTTTCATCTCCCTCTAAAATTCTAAATTTTTTTTCCTTCTCTTCTTTTCAATATACAACGGTTCAGTTGGCATTTAATAATACCACCTGACCAAACCCGTGCGAGGGGAAAGATAGAGGGGAAAAAACTGAAAAATAAAGCGAAATAAAGCTCTGTCCGAAATGAGAATTTTAAAGTAGTGATATGGCGAGGAATTTTAGGAATTTTTTGAAAAAAAAAAAAAAACTGAAAAGGGAATTATTTTCTGTGAGTTCGCTTATAGAAAAAGTTTGGTTGGAAAATAGTTTAATTATTTTTTGCATGGGGTTACGCAACCCTTTTTGGTTTTTATAAGGGAATAAAAATTAAAATGGTAAGGTTAATAATAGAAAATTATAAATACAAAAATGTATCTATATTAAATGATTATGATTCGATACAGTTGTTACTTTTAGAATCTTTAAGTTCCATAAAATACAGTGATACCTCGGTTTTCGTCGATAATCCGTCTGAATACAATCGGCGAAATCCGAAACCGACGAAAACCGAGGCAATTATTTCCATATGAATCTACACTAGTGTGCAAAAACTTAAGCAACAAACACAAAATGCTAATTTCTGAACACGTGAGTACTCAAAAGGAAATTCTATAAACAGCAAGTGTAGAAAAGAGGTACTACCCTAACAGCACAGACAGTCGATGTGAAGTCTTCTTGACATCACAAATGGTCACAGTCACTACAATGAACAGAAATGTGATATATTTCATTCGTCTCATTTTTACTCTCATTTGGTCACTCCACTGAACAGTCACCATGACTGCTGCTTTTTGACGAGTCACCAGGTGACTTTACAATGAAGTCAACTTGTGACTCTCATGTGACTGTCATTTTGACACTCCATTGTAAATACATCATGATAGTTATTCTGTGACGAGTTCCCAAGTGACAGAAAATGAAATCATCTGGTGACTTTTCACAAAGGAGTGCAATGATGACTTCACAATAGAGTGTCGATCACCGGAAAGTCACCATGCGACTTCATTGTGACATTATTTGGTGACTCATCACAATGCAATGCTCACAATGACTTCAAAGTTCAGTCTTCAACTGACAGTGACTTTAGAATCACAAGGTGACTTCATTGTAATGTCACCTGGTGACCCATCACAAAGCGACAGTCACAGTGACTTTTCAGTGTTAACAATCATTTGTGAGTAATAATGAGGCAGTGAAATATCCCATGTTTTGATTCACCGTAGCGTTTGTGACACTTCTAACCATGTGTGACGTCAAGGGGACTTCACATCGACTGGCCGTGCTGTTAGGGTAGTACCTCTTTTCTACACTTTCTCTTTATAGAATTTCCTTTTGAGTACTCACGCGTTCAGAAATTAGTATTTTGTGTTTGTTGCTTAAGTTTTGCACACCAGTGTATGTAAATCCAATTAATTCATTCAAAACACTCCAAAATACGTACCAAAAGCCTATTTTACAGAGAATAAGTATAGCATTTGATACTAAAAACAACAAGAAATTAATATTGTGTATATATATGTTGGCATATCGTATGAAGGCACTATATCTGTGGTCACTTCCTTTTTTGGTCTTTTGTCAGTAAGACTAGCTTCAAAGTCAAAAGAGCTAAAAAGATAATTAGCTGCATGTCCTTTAGAGAAAAAAAAAACATTTGTTATTCCAAATGCCACCAGTACACATCATTGGTGGTGATGATGATGATGATGCTCTTCCTGATGACGAAGAAGTTTATTGAGAAAATCCACTGTCTCTACGTTTAAAATATTTTCCACTAACAATTTTTAAATTTCAAATAACTTTTAAACTCTCATTAATGGTGACTTTTCTGCAAATTAAGCTCTCACAATAATGGTGACTATTTTTCAAATGTTTTTTTACTGTAAGTGTCATCAAAATCAGAACTTTTGAACTTCTGTTAGAAATCAGACTTTGCACTCAAAGAGTTATATATTATTTTACATTAATCCAACATGCATAGAATAGATAAAAAAAGATTTGCCCTGCACTCAAAAGAGATGTATTATTATTTTATTTTATTCAGTTTATATTTAATAAGGTTATAGCACTATATAAAAGTTGTTAGCATTCAAAAATTATAAATGCAGTTAGCACTCAAAGAGAATTTATATATCTATATTTATTTTAAGCTTGCACTGAAACAGTAATATACTATTTTATTATGTTCATTCTTATTCTATGCATTCAAATATTATGAATGTGGTCATTTTTCAACCAGTACTCAAAGAGAAATTTACATCATACTCATACTAATTATAGGTCGTAATCACAGAGTTATATATTTATCATATTCTGTTCTGTTAGCATTTAAAACTGTAAAGAGTCATTTATTTAATTAGCACTCAAAGGGAAATTTTTATATCTATACTTAAATTAATTTTGTTTGAATTTTTGTACTCAAAGAGCTACATACTATTTCATTTTTATACTGCTTGTATCTGAATTTCTCGATGATGTTCTGACCTATATACAATAGGTTAAATAATAATTTAACATATACTTAAAATGTCTGTACTTCAAGAATCTATATATCTATATATTTAAAACGCTAAGCGATTTCTTTCGACAATCCGTGAGAACAAACTACTGCATCAAATTACATCATTCTTTTTTTAAATGAAAGATATTTGGACACAGATTTGTTATCGTGCATTCGTTTGTTCGAAAATTTAATTAATTAACCGTAATTTTCAATTAAACTTTTACTTCTGCTAATGACGTCATAATCGGATAGCGCCTACTGTTGCGAAGCACAGAGTTTATTCTCTAAACTCTGTGGTTGCATAAAAGAGAAATAATAAATATTAAAAGCACGCGGTTTTAAGGCCAAATTTGGTAATTTGCAAGTTAAATTTCGGTAAAAATACTTATCCGCGTGTTTTATAAGCGAATAAAAATTCATATTTATTGTGACGTCACGGGAATATTGTCCATTGGGTTTATTTTATCATTATACATTATAACTTTGTTGATGCCATTTTTTCATTACAATTAAATACAAAATATATTTATATTTGTGTGCATGGTGTTTAAGCATTAATGTAAGGTATATGAAGTACGTGTGAAAAGTTTGCGCCGGTGAAAATGACGTTATGCTTAGCTTGAAGTGCATTTTAACATTGTTAAAACTAAAGAGAAAAATTTATATAATTGTGTTAACATGACATAATTTTACAGATTTTTGCATTCATAATTATAAAGATTAGAATTGGAGCCGTCATTGATTTCTTCGTCTTGATTGCATACCTTGATTACATGTTACCAATTGCTTTTTTTTAAATTATAGGATAGAAGATTTCCTTTTTTAATAAAATAAATCACAAAAGTAAAGGATTTCAGGAAATTTAAAGTTATTAAAAACAGTGTTATGGCAGAAAAAAAAATCTTGAAATAATGATTGTATTTTTAGCTAGAATAAACAATGTAAGACTAATATTTCATAGGAATTATTTTGGTAGATTTATTATAAGTTCATTTAACAGTTCCTTATTAGCGCAAAGTCATATTTCTTTCACTGTGAATTTCTCTTTCGATGTCAAAAAATGTTTTTCCACTTTTGGACTCCAGCCAAAATACAGAGGCAATTTTTAGAAATGTACAACTGTTTTGACAACAAAGGCGCTATCGTTTTAGCTTTCATCGCGCTTACATCACTTCGAAATACTACAAATTTCTATTTTTTACTACATTTTACAATTTCAATTCTTACATCATCAATTAGAAAAAAAATTAGCTTTCGATTGAAATTTATTTGAAAACTGCCGATTAATTTAATGACTTTTTAAATAATTTTCAAGCATGAAAAGTTTTTCAATTCTATCTTATCAATGACCACCCAGTTTACTTCAATAATGTAAAATAGTCCCTGGGAAAGTTGCCACAATTGAAAATAGATTTCCCTAACCATCATAAAAAGTGAATAATAATTAAAAAAAAAAAAAGTGATAAATTATAAGATCAGATTATCCATAAGATAGAACATTTTGGCGCTAAACAAAAATCTGTCAGGGGAAAAAAAAAAGAAATAAAAGACTATTTTTAGTTTATGTTGAACATAAAATTGATATGTTGAATTCGTCGATGAATATGTTCCATCAGATATAAGGATATGCTAGGAATTGCATTTTTTTATTTTTTTACATTTTCCAACTGTATAAGAGGGAAAATATTTGACTGTGATGGAAAAGGGATAATCATCCTGATTATGTCAAGGAACCGAAGAAACCATACAAATAAATTACACTTGAAAACATTAAAAATCTCCCTCATCTGCAGATAGATTTATTACTGTAAAAAACTTCTTAATCTTTGCATAAAAATTTAATAGCTTAAAACAATGGATGCGTTTTAGAAGATATGGATTTGAAACGAACAATGATTAAAGAGGACATTTTAAAACTTTTAATTTAATCATTTTAAAACTTTTAATTTAATCATTTTAAAACTTTTAATTTAATCATTTTAAAACTTTTAATTTAATCATTTTAAAACTTTTTTAACGTCGAATTTCGACGGTGCTTTTGGGCAGATGCAATGCACATGCGCATAGGAGCTCATTCGGTTGCATTATCACAGGGGGGGGGGGGAGATGTGTGCTTTATTTACTATATTCTGTTATTTCCTTAATATGATATGAACGTAGGAATATACTATTTGTATATACTTCATAGGTCCATGAATTTTTTTCTTGCCGTGGGGAATATGGTGATAATGTCAAACTGATTTGCATTACACAGTTATTTACGGATTGTTTGTTTGGAGTTTGCATCGGAAATAGTACTGTATTTGACTGGGGGAAAAATTTAAAATAAAATATTTGAAAGACTGTTTTATACGCATCCCTTCATAAATAATAAAGAAGCTTATTTTACTGATATTGTTATAGTATTTTTTTGTGTCAAGTTTTGACGGGTTCCATCTAGTATATAGATAAAACATATTACTCTTATATAAAAATATTCATTTCATCTGTTTCTTCTGGAGAGAAATGTTTAATCTGTTATGACTCGTTTAATCTTTTATTTTTTAAATATTTCCATCCAAAAGTTTAATTGTGATCTCAAATTTCATTGCTTACTTGTACTAAAAAATTATACTTAATTTGTAATTTCATCTATGACTAATGAAATGTCAAATCTCGGGCTTTTGCAAAGAACAGAGGTATAATAATTTCAGCATTCCCGCATGAGGGCTGCTTTGTCGCTCAAAAAAGCTGTGTGTCTAATGTGGTCTGTTTCTGCCGTCTCTTTAAAATTTGCCTAAAATGGGGAAATACATTATCATTAAACAAGTTGCTTACAAGAAACTTTCTTTGGTCTCATGATGGAGCACTTGCAATCAATAAAAAAGCACAAAAAAAAAAAAAAAAAAAAAAAAAAAAAAACACTGGAAATAAACGAAATTTGAGGCAACCTACGAAAACCGAAGCAAATTTTTCGCGGAAAAAACCGACGAAAACCGAAGCAAATTTTTCGCGGAAAAAACCGACGAAAACCGAAGTCAACGAAAATCGAGGTATTACTGTATGAATGCGTATCAAAAGAATTTTCATTTTTTTGAATGCTTTTATACCAAAGTATGTAGTTGGCACTTTCTCACCCCTATTGTTGAACATAAATGTTATTTAAGGATTATATGTTCCTCTGTATTCTATAATCACACAGACTTCTTTCTTTCATTTTTAGGTTACGTAAAGAGTGATACAAATGTTGAGATTTTATACATCTTAAGGCATTATTTTAAACTAGGACTTAAAACCAATAAAGCTGTCCACAAAACTCGTGCAGTTGGAGGACAGGACAAGAGTAGTGTCCGGACAGTTTAAAACAAATCCAGACACTTTAGCTGCTCGTCAGTAAACTTTCCAATTCCCCTCGCTAATATTAAACCTATGGGCATAGGATGCATTAATATATTTAAAATATTGAATTATTTACCTGTTGGAGATACGTAAACATTGAAAATTGCAAAAATGTGATCATGTTGCAGAAAGAGACCTTCTATTATTTTTTTTATAAAGTTGCATTTTAAAAATTTGGTACTTCTCTATTATCCCGTCGACCACTTTTCACAAAAAAAAAAAAAAAAAAAAAAAAAAAAACTATCGCCAAATTGTAAGATTAAAAGCCAAAAATGCAGTCTTGATGTCAGAAGCATTATACCTGTTTGTTATGTCATCAAGTAGTTTTTAATTCTACAATTGCGTGTATTTTTCATTATGTTTTACTGATTTATTAGTTATTTCATTCATTAAAATAACAATTGTGTCCTTAAATTATTATATTTTATTTATTTATTTATTTTGATATTCCAATGGCAACATTCTCCCGTTTATTTGGCGTTAAAGTTTGGCGATAGCTTTTTGTTATGAAAAGTGGTCGACGGGGTAATAGACAAGTACCAAACATTTTATATGAACCCCATGTCCTATATTCTATATTTAAAATATATATTTCCATTGTCTCACCAGTAAAGCAGTAAAACTTCCATTTTTCTACAACCAAATCTCTTCATTTTATGAACCTTTTAATTTTATTAAATACCGGTGCTTTCTGGCACTAAAAACAGAAAAACGGATTTTTAGTGCCAAAAAGATCCGGAATGTAACAAAATTCTAAATACCATAACTCGGCGAGTTTTCGTCGTAAAAAAATGGAATTTTTAACTGTTTTACTTCCCAGAGCATAGAGAAAATGTATCTAAATATAACCTGTAAGAGCCAGGGTTATATAAAATTTAAAAAGCGTACCTTTTTGAAAAAAAAATAGCAAGACTATTTTGTCAACTTAATATTCTATCATACCTTATTTTGATCATTTTTAACACTTTCCAACCTAGTTGAAAAGTGTTTATGACTTCGGTTTGTCTGCCGTATGGCCGTCTGCCGTCTGTCCGTGCTCTAACTCCCGTAAATATGCTCGGATTGCTCTGCAATTTTTATATGTTATTGTCGTTATCTATAGCATGTTCTCTATTTCAACGGAAGTGTGTAGCACTTATAGTTTTTTTTTTATAGGGACACTCAAAAGAATTCCGTTCCATTGCGGTCTATGGGGAAAAATCATTTGCGGTTTATTTACATAATGTTTCACTATTTTAAACGCATTGAAATTTATATATATCACTAAGGTGCATTACAAGAGGCTTACTGCAGAATAGTGTGTGTATAGCAGTCAACGTTCATTTACAGGGACACACAAAAGAATTCTCTACTGCCTGTTAACAATAATTCCTGGAAGTGCATTTTAAGTTACTGAACGCGATTTTAAATTTAACTCTCTTTTTGTCTATTACGTGGTGTGTATCATTTCTGTAGATCCTATACAGGGCAGCACAAAAGTTCGCGAACACATTTCCGTTTATTGACAGAAACGCCAGAAGGAGAATTTTAAACTGTGCTACGTGTTTCCTAACTGAGCTCAAATTTAGCATCCTATGTAGTATATATGCAAATCTATAGATCCTATACAGGGCTGAATAAAAGTATTCGGATATTTTTCCGAATATTGTATATGTTGGAAATTCCTGACGTTATGTTTTTAAATATGTTATGCGTTTTCCAAATTGTTTACTTAGATGTTATCTTTAAGCTTATTAAACGGTATGATTAATAAAATTATTTCGGAAGCGTTGGAAAGTGTTTCATAATCTATGCTTGACGCATGATTTTTCGTTCTTGTTGAAATTTGCATTGCCTCCAGCAAGTAGAATATCAAAGCGTATTTCAATCTTTTGGAAAAACCCTGTATTATTTAAAATACAAGTTTAAAGAGATACAGCGAAATTTTAGCCCAAGCTGTACATATTCAGAATTTAATAAAACGATGACACCCATAACTGACGTATATTTTTTGATAAATTTGTTTTCCTTCTATATTAAAAAAAAGTAATCTGGAACTGAGCCAAAAACGAAATGGACCAATCAAATTCTGCGTAGATATTCCGGGTTATTCTCATCGCTTTTTTACTAGGGACTTTTTTCAGGAGCTATTACTTTTTTTTTCTAGCCATCCTACGGATTCGAAAATCATATTACCAGACGCGAAATATAACAAGCTTTCAGAAATTCAAAAAATTGTCACGGTCGAACAATAAAAACTCAAAAAATCCTTAAAAATCGAGTAAAAAATCTTTTATGGAAAAAGTCATTTTTTTATATTGTTGACAATTTCTAAATAAGCGCAAAGGATTATGTTTTATCTCAAATAAAAAATGTATTTGCGCGAGACTATTAAAAACAATAAAGAAAGTTTAAAATAATAATTAAATGATCACGTGTTGAAAGCAGGAAATAAAGAAAATTACGTCATAAAAATTGTGTTTACACATGAATATTAAAAATAAAAAAGATGAATTAAATGAAAAAGCATTAAATCCTGATTACAGAAGAAAGTCGCCGTTCGTGATATCATCATTATCATCTTCTTAAAACAGGATACTTTACCAGGTTTTAAGAGGCTGTGAAATCAGAACGGGGGTTGGTGAGCGTAGCGAGCAGGGGGCAGAGCCCCCTAGTATTACAAGAATATTACAAGAATAAACACCAGAATATCATTACATAAACACGTGTTTAATGTAACTTTTTCTAAAATTTCCAGACGCTTCGAACATAATTATATGCTTATATATAGAGAGAGATAACTTTAAAAAAATTAAATTGTAAATTCTGGGATATTAAATATTATGCAAAGTGAGATTAATAACAAACGATTTGTAGAGCTGACGTTGAGGTATCTGATCTGCAGATTTATTAGTAATATTACCTATAGGCATTGGAGGTTAAACAAGTGACGATTTAAGAAGGGACGATAGCAAGTGACGATTTAAAATCTCCATTGTATTCGTTAAATTTGTTTACTTTTTATTTTTGTGATAATTTATTAAGCATCAGTCTAATACATATATCATTTTTTTTTTGTTTTTACGCTCCAGTTGCGGCCCAAGGTCTATAGATATACAGGTTGGCCCGTAACTTTTTCTCCAATCGGAGGGGTTTCGCTCTGCTACGTCACAAGAATCCAAGGTCAGAATCCCATCTCGTGCTAAAACCGAAACTATGCCTTGCCTTAGTGCTATATAGTTTGTTATACAGACATCCCCCGTAATGCGTTCCGTAAATTTTTACATAACTTGAATTTTACATAAGTTGAATTTGTAAATTGCTTAAGCACAATTTCGTAAGAAACTGCAATATTTATTATATATATAGTATTTACACAGCATTATTTTGAAAATAAAGTATCATACAGCAGTGCTTACTCGGATATAAACTATTAAAAGTATGAAAAAATAAGAGAAAACTGATAGAACACTTTTGAAATAAAAAAATATTTTTTGGATTACGGAATTTATATACGTATAACTAATAAAATAATTAATAATATTATAAAATAGTTATCAAAAGTATACAAACGCGTGTCAAACGTGGTAGTATGTTCACCAATCTAATGCTTGAGATTTATTGCGTAACTGTGAATTTTTTAATACTTTTTTAATACGCGTAAAGAAAGAAGAGACCATAGTTTTTAAAACTACGTAGAAGAAAATTATTACATTTTAAAATCTTTAAAGTGACACTGGGGAAAAATAAAATAAAACAATTTTTTAAAATAAATAAATAAATAAAATTATAGCTGCAGTATATTCTTATTCTCTCTCTCTTATTTTATTAGTATTATACATATATCTTAATTATTATAATTGCCTATTTCCAAAGTTTTGATTTAGAATATTTAGTAAATTAGTAAAATAGTGGGTTGCAGCTATAATTCATTTGAGGGGTTAGATACGTTATCGGCGGTGAAAAACTGACTTATTTTGGATTTTTTTAGGAAGGGAGTAAAATTAATTGAAAAACTAATAATTCCAAGTTGTTTTTTATGGCTTCAAGTATTTAAAAATATTTTCTTTGTTAAATTTTGTGACATATGGCGTCGGAAACCTGCAGCCGCGTTAACCTGTGTACCAAAATATCCATATTCGATGGGCAGCATCCTAACTTCCTGTAGAAACAAAAAATTATAAAAATCGCAGTTTCTTCGTGTAAAATAAGATTGTGGATAAGGTCAATCGGCTCAAATTTTTGAAAAATAAAAAAATTGCGCTATTTGATTTTTTTTTTCGTCTAAAATTTTGACTTTTAAACTTAAAAAATATAAA
Source organism: Maratus michaelseni (assembly GCA_963931845.1). NCBI lineage: Eukaryota > Metazoa > Arthropoda > Arachnida > Araneae > Salticidae > Maratus > Maratus michaelseni. The sequence goes on from OZ007600.1 coordinate 17,252,088, forward strand.
AAAATTAAAATAATAATTGTACACACTATAAGAATTTAATTTTCGTTAACAAAAAAAAAAAAAAAAAAAGAAAAAAAAAAGATTTTTTGAGAACTCTTTATGTAATCCTTTAATTAAAATGTATGTTTCATTATAAAATTTCTACAAATTAGAAAAAAAAAAAGAAAAAAACACAGAACACTAACTTTTCAGAATTACGTTTATTAAAACTAATAAGTTTTAAAATATTTTTAAGCTGTGAAAAACATAAAAAATATATAGAACATATGAAACTATTAAAACAATAATAGAAGATTAACAACTACAGAATAGTTTTTCTCAATTTTTTTGCTCCACTATCTCTATTGCCAAATTTTAATTTTCTTTTTATTGATTTCATCTCTTCTGATTCAGCATTTAAATATTTTACTCGGATAAAAATTCTTAATTTAGAAAAATAAGTTATTAACTTATTGTCGATATTTAAATTGGATGTTTTCGATGATATATATTCAACAGTTTTCTTTAAAATATCTTTCTTTTTATTGAATGTATCTTTATTATATGAAATAAAATAATTTTCCATAATGGTTGTTTCTTCGGCCCATCGTTCAGAAGTATGTATGAGCCCTCCGAAAGAAAGAGAATTTATCCACGAGGGAACTTGTAAACTTAAATTTAATTTGGAAGTCTTATTCTCGAGATAAGGGAATTCATAATTCATCCGGGTGTTTTTTCGCCAGATATCCGGCTATATATTTTAAACCGTCACTTTCATAATCACTTTTTATGGACAAATTGCATTTTTCATTATCAACTACCAAATTAATATCATAAAAATTATTTCCAAAAAAAAAAAAAAGAAAGCAAAACACAGGTTTTACTTTTACGGCCCACAGAGAATAGGGATTCTTGTGACGTATGACCCCTCATAGCAACGAGAGTGGGCGGGGTGGCGTCCTTAGAAACGAGCCAACCTTTATATCTACTGACCTTGGTTGCGGCCAACCCTCCGGTTGTGTACATAACAGATATCCGCGTGATGCACAACTTTACACATCATTAACCAACTCCCCTGGATTAATGATTTTTTTTTTTTTCTTTTTTTTTTTTTTGAAACGAAATAAGGATGACGCAAAATCTCATTAAGCAAATGTATCTTTATAATAAAAGCTGTGACTGGGGAAAACAAATACAGGCAAACCATTTTTTTTTCATTTGCCATGCGGCTATTTTTATTAAAAATTATTTTTTCGAATAAAATTGACATAAAAGTTACATTTTTAGAAAGATCGTTCAAAAAAATTGTTTGTTTGAGAGAGGAGTTACATTCAAATATGTATGAATTCTGAGATAACTTAAGTTGAAATTAGATTGACAGCCCAATATCTCAATCCATTAAAGTAAATAAACACAAGAAATCCGTTCATCGTGAGTCATAAAAATATTAAACCATGGGTGTAATCATTCGCAAAGCAAGATCTCCATGGTGAATTGTGCAGTGCTGTCTGGAAAATTGAAATTGTGAGATGTTTGGAAGTTAAAAAAATTGCAGTAAAACCGATATTTATTGATCAGGTGTTACGACCGTCACTATGACGTCAGCTTTACTCACGGACATTTTTTGCTATATAATACAGATTTTTATATTTACTTCTTACAATATATGCTTGGAATCTAAAGGATAAACAAGAATTTCTCACGATTTACCCCCAATCCTAAAAAGGTAAAATAAACTTTTGGTTAAAAAGTTAAAAGGCATGAGAGTTAGTAGATGTTATTTGAATTCGACTTACATGAAAAGTGAAAAATTTAATAAATACTTCCACTTTACTTACAAAAAAATTCAAATAGATAAGAAACCTCTTTTGTTCAGTCCGCTTAATAGATAGCTATATTTTTCCGCTACCCACCTCCCATAGGGAACAAATGTTTTACAAAATTCTTTTAAAACATTACCAAAATGTTTCGCATAGAAAAATACATATTTTTTTGGCGGAATTGAGAAACAAAGGCCTTCAAAAAGATCGTGTTTAGCATCTTATAGTGGTTTACCAAAATGTGTTCCATATTTCAAACGTGAATTTAAAATCATAGACGTGTTCCAAAAGACATAAAAAGCAAGTGGCCCTTTCAAGTGTGCGAGGCCATTAAACGTTTAGAACCCTATTCTAGAGAATATATAATCATAAAATGCTTCTTTAAACAAGTTCAAAAGCATCCTAAGTCGTTTTGAATGCTTTTGAGGGTTTACTTTTTCCAACATCTTTTTACAAAGATAGTTTAAATGATAGAGTTTGATTGTTTAGGATCATATTATTTATTTTTTAAAAGCTGAAGACTTAATGCATGCTGAGAATAGAGGTGTAGTAAAATACAGAAAGTAAGGTTCTGAAAATGTGTTGTGCTTAATATTACTCAGCGATATTAGTATTACATTTTCATGTAAGCTGATATTTTATTGGTTGTCACACCTTGTAAGTCTTTCTTTTTTTTTTTTAAATCTTATTTTATTTTTATTTTATTTATTTTTCGCATTTTTTAAACAAGTTCAAACGCATTCAAAATGACTTAGGATGTTTTTGAACTTGTTTCAAAAACATCCTAAGTTGTTTGTCGCCATTACAGCATTCTGTGCAATCGTGAGCGAATTATGTCAATGTTGACGGAATTCCAACGTGGCTAGATTGTTGGGACTTATATGGTGGGTTCTTCTGTAAATGAAGTTAGCGGAATTTTTTGGTGTATCACGAGGCACAGGGTCTAAAATTATGACTGCATACAGGAAGACTGGAAAAACTGCATCTGGAAAAAACCAGCGGAGATGGAAATGCATGTTGACTGACAGAGACAGACGAGCATTGCATAGGGTTGTGATAAAAAATAAGAAGTCTACTGCTGAAAGTGACTGCTGAGTTAAATACCGTGATCACAATTTCTATTAGTTCCAAACACAGTACGAAGGGAACTCTACAAGCAAGGTGATCTTACGCCATATTAGTAAAGGTTTTAGGGTTTTTGAAAGGTGTTTCCATATTTTTGTCCACCCCTGTATTTTATTACTCTTTATAAAAGCCAACAAGAATGAAAAATCATGCGTCAAGCATAGATTATGTAACACTTTCCAACGCTTCCAAAATAATTTTACAAGTCATACCGTTTAATAAGCTAAAAGATAACATCTAAGTAAACAATTTGGAAAACGCATAACATATTTAAAAACATAATTTCAGGAATTTCCAACATATACAATATTCGGAAAAATATCCGAATACTTTTATTCAGCCCTGTATAGGATCTATAGATTTGTATATATACTACATAGGATGCTCAATTTTAGTTTAGTTAGGAAACGCGTAGCACAGTTTAAAATTCTCCGTCTGGAGTTTCTGTCAATAAACGGAAATGTGTTCGTGAATTTTTGTCCTTCCGTGTATAGGATCTACAGAATTTATACACACCACGTAATAGACAAAAAGCGAGTTAAAATTAAAATCGCGTTCAGCAACTTAAAACGCACTTCCAGGAATTATTGTTAACAGACAGTAGAGAATTCTTTTGTGTGTCCCTGTCAATGAACGATGACTGCTATACACACAATAATCTGTAGTAAGCCTCTTGTCATGCACCTTAGTGATATATATCAATTTCAATGCGTTTAAAATAGTGAAACATTATTTAAATAAACCGCAGACGATTTTTCTCCATAGACGTAATGTAACGGAATTCTTTTGACTGTCCCTGTAAAGTAACTGTATGTGCTATGCACACCCTATTCCATATTAAGCTTCTTCTAATGCACCTTAGTGATATATATAAATTTCAATGCGTTTAAAGTAGTGAAACATTATTTAAATAAACCGCAAATGATTTTTCCCCATAGACCGCAATGTAACGGAATTCTTTTAAGTGTCCCTGTCAAAAAACTATAAATGCTACATACTTCCGTTGAAATAGGGAACATGCTATGGATAACGACAATAACATATAAAAATTGCAGAGAAATCCGAGCATATTTGCGGGAGTTACATCACGGACAGACGGCAGACGGCAAACGGCCATCCGGCCAGACAAACCGAAGTCATAAACACTTTTCAACTAGGTTGGAAAGTGTTAAAAAGCTAAACGCAACTCAGATAATGGACCGTTACAATAAATAAGCAAATAAATAAATAAACAAATAATTAAAAAAACTAAACTGATGGGCACAGTAGATACATCTCAAGCGCGGTGCATAGAAAACGCTGCAGGCAAAGGCATTAAAAATAACTATATTCTATACAAAATTTTAAAAAAAAAATAAAAAAAAACGAGTTTCATGCATTTACCACAATTATTTATTATTCCATGACTAATACATTCGTCATTTTATTTACATTGCTTAATATTGTTTACTACCATCTTCCCATTTGATCTTTATAACTATCTAAATTTTATTTACACCCTTTAGTCTTCATCACTATCTAAATTTTATTTACATTAATTACTACTTTGTTTGATATTTATTTTAAGCCAAAGCTGTTTGTAGTTCCAGCTTTACTTTTTTATAATAGATGGCAGCACTTTTCAAATAACTTAGAGGACACAATTTTTCCTTTAACTACAAATTGCAGTTTCAGCTTTTCCTTTTATTAATTTGTGGTTGATAGCAGCAATATATATATATAAGCATTTTCTTTTTCTTTCACCATAAATTTTCATTAAATAAATCAGCTTTATCAGCCATTTTGTGTTTCATGATGAAGTGAGGTGCACCAGATATTAATCCTGTTCAATCTTCTTTACTCTTTGTTTTAATGGTGAGTTTTGTCCATTGCTTTATGATTTAATATCTATTGTTGATGACTCATGGTTTATTTATTTATTTAGTTAGTTATATGATCTCTTGTGATTTTTTAATCTTATTTTGGTTCTTATATATGCTTAATATTGTTAATTGTTGGCATAATGCTGACAATATTTAATGAAATAACATATATTTACTACGGATTGTTCTTATGAGGCTCCTCTGAAGATTCCATAAGATATTCAAAAGATTTCATTTTTGATTTTTGATTTTATTAAGTTTAATTCTTGCACTACCCTTTCCCTTTGATTTTATAATATATCTTCCTTTGTTTTTCACATGTGATTTCATTATGTATATATATATATATGTTACATTATTAAATCTTCCTTCGCGATGTTTCTCTGTTTTATAATAAATTATCACCAGTTTCACTATTTCCTTTTTCCTGAATAATATCTATCATTAATTCTATTTAATTCTATTAAATTCCCCTTAAATTCATTATTATTTTGCCCAATTTACTTAAATATAAAGCTCTCAGTTACTCTTAAATTATATCATAATTATTATTGGCCCGATATGACTCAGGATATAACTAATTTTGTTAAGCCAGAAAAACAAAAAACCCAGACAGAAAAAATTTGGCTTATTACAAGCTATGCCAACCACAGATCAACCTTTTGAATGTCTTTCTGGAAATATTCTGGAATATGTCTTTCTGGAATTTGGAATACGTGTACAATCTACGTCATGACCAATGAGGATGATAAAGTAAATAGTCCTAACATATTCTAAGCGGACGCATTTTATAGTGAACCGGACGAGCGCGGGAAACAAGAAAAATAAAATAAGAAAAGAAGGAAATAAGAAAAATAAAAATAAAATAAAATGGCTCTCGAAAAAAAAACATTCAAATTCACAAAAATGATCAGAATTTATGATATAATTTAAGAGTAACTGAGAGCTTTATATTTAAGTAAATTGGGCAAAATAATAATGAATTTAAGGGGAATTTAATAGAATTAAATAGAATTAATGATAGATATTATTAAGGAATAAGGAAATAGTGAAACTGGTGATAATTTATTATAAAACAGAGAAACATCGCGAAGGAAGATTTAATAATGTAACATATATATATATATATATATATATTATCTATTGTATAATCCTTAAGTTTTACTAAACGATTGGATTAGACACAGTTAAGCATACGTAGTTATGACATAGCTAAGTACAATTTATTGTAATACCGATTGCAATGAAAACTTAAGACATAGACTTAAAGGTATTAAATTATCATAAAATTATAGCAATGAGAACTGAGGTCTATTACACTAAGACAAGAAAATAAAGTGAAATGGTACATAGCTGAAACGAAGAATGGCAAACGCCTAACTCTAATTCCCATAAAATGGAGCAACCAGGAAGATCCCAAGAGAAGATCTAATGAAGATCTAATCATATCATGACCCAAGTGCCCGTTGATTTCATACAGGAAATATTTTTTTTAATTTACATATATTAAATACAGTAAAACTTGTTAAAACACGACCAGTTTATAACGGAATCCCTCCTTAAGTGAAAAATTATCATGTTCTGATGAAAATAATACCATACCATTGTACCTCATATACAGCTGAAACCTGTTTAAAATGGAATTGTTGTCCGGAAAATTGCTACTGCGTTTTTTCCCGGTTTTACTGCAAATCACAGAAAATTAAACCTTAACTGCTGTTAGATAGTATTTCTCACAAGATCGCTGTTTTTTTTTCAATCTCCACAGTTTAGCAGGTAACTTTTATTTTATCTATAGATACTAGGGCAATTTTGTTTCATTTGGAGCTCTAGTACTATCGCTAGAGACTTTTGAATAGGTGAATTTTAATTATAGTAGCCCTGTACGTACAGTTTATTACAGAACAGTAGCCTATGAGTTAATCGAGTCTATTTTATTTATCTTTGGAGTGGTCTCAGAGACCGATCGCAGTAGCTATGGGCCAATATTTGTCACAGTAGAAACTAAAGAAAAAGATAGACCACCGCCCTACGTTTCGCGTTCATTTGCCTTCGGGCCGCTAGAGTCACGTGATGCTTTTTTCTCGCACTTGCATTCATGCTTTTCGAGCATCTCTGTCAAGCTCCTCCAAAAGCAGTCCATGTGCAATGCGGCAGTCTGTGTGTTCCGTCAGCCTCGTCACATGTTACTTTGTGACACATGGTCCAGTTTTCATATTTCCAATCTTCCGCCCTGCTCGTGATGGCAGGAAAGCAAAAAGCAGTGCCACCTTATAATCCGGTGTGCCGTGTCACCTAACGACCATTGACAGAAGATCAACACCTCGTTTTCTGTATGGCCGGTAAATCTTTCAAACCTCCTTCTGCATTATTGTCTCTGAATCCGGACACTTTGTGTGCTGAAGCCTAACGCCTATGAGAACCAGCTAACACAACTGTATCTTATTTTTTGTTAATATATCAGTTAGACTCTTTTGTAGTATAACCTTTGTCAAGTGATATTTATGTGAGATATGATAACATAAACAAAATATAGACACTTGAAAGAGTTACTTTGTGACTCGCCGACATTGTCCCAAAGCCATTCTCTCTCAACGAACGTCCAAAAGTATCAGCTACGGTTGGGCCGAGACCGATCATGAATTAATTGACATGTGCTTTACTAACTTAGAAAAGAAGTCTGAGGGTGTCTCGCCAGAGAACCAATAAAATTATGACGAGACGAATCTGGTGGACGACTCCGGAAATAAAAATGTGATCACTCGAAGATGAGCAAAATATGATTCAAAACTAGTATAAGACTTTTACTTCAATCATGGTATGCGGAAGCGCTTCGGGGACCTAGCACCAATTTACGTCATCTAGAAAACTGATAAATTGTGGTGCACTTGGACCAAAAACGGATAGTAGGGAGCAAGATACAATCGAACAACCACCAAGTTTGGAACAACCACCAAGTTTGGAACAACCACTAAGTTTGGAACAACCACCAAGTTTGGAACAACCACCAACTTGGTTCACTACTGACCTTGGTTGCGGCCAACCCTCCGGTTGTGTACATAACAGATATCCGCGTGATGCACAACTTTACACATCATTAACCAACTCCCCTGGATTAATGATTTTTTTTTTTTTCTTTTTTTTTTTTTTGAAACGAAATAAGGATGACGCAAAATCTCATTAAGCAAATGTATCTTTATAATAAAAGCTGTGACTGGGGAAAACAAATACAGGCAAACCATTTTTTTTTCATTTGCCATGCGGCTATTTTTATTAAAAATTATTTTTTCGAATAAAATTGACATAAAAGTTACATTTTTAGAAAGATCGTTCAAAAAAATTGTTTGTTTGAGAGAGGAGTTACATTCAAATATGTATGAATTCTGAGATAACTTAAGTTGAAATTAGATTGACAGCCCAATATCTCAATCCATTAAAGTAAATAAACACAAGAAATCCGTTCATCGTGAGTCATAAAAATATTAAACCATGGGTGTAATCATTCGCAAAGCAAGATCTCCATGGTGAATTGTGCAGTGCTGTCTGGAAAATTGAAATTGTGAGATGTTTGGAAGTTAAAAAAATTGCAGTAAAACCGATATTTATTGATCAGGTGTTACGACCGTCACTATGACGTCAGCTTTACTCACGGACATTTTTTGCTATATAATACAGATTTTTATATTTACTTCTTACAATATATGCTTGGAATCTAAAGGATAAACAAGAATTTCTCACGATTTACCCCCAATCCTAAAAAGGTAAAATAAACTTTTGGTTAAAAAGTTAAAAGGCATGAGAGTTAGTAGATGTTATTTGAATTCGACTTACATGAAAAGTGAAAAATTTAATAAATACTTCCACTTTACTTACAAAAAAATTCAAATAGATAAGAAACCTCTTTTGTTCAGTCCGCTTAATAGATAGCTATATTTTTCCGCTACCCACCTCCCATAGGGAACAAATGTTTTACAAAATTCTTTTAAAACATTACCAAAATGTTTCGTATAGAAAAATACATATTTTTTTGGCGGAATTGAGAAACAAAGGCCTTCAAAAAGATCGTGTTTAGCATCTTATAGTGGTTTACCAAAATGTGTTCCATATTTCAAACGTGAATTTAAAATCATAGACGTGTTCCAAAAGACATAAAAAGCAAGTGGCCCTTTCAAGTGTGCGAGGCCATTAAACGTTTAGAACCCTATTCTAGAGAATATATAATCATAAAATGCTTCTTTAAACAAGTTCAAAAGCATCCTAAGTCGTTTTGAATGCTTTTGAGGGTTTACTTTTTCCAACATCTTTTTACAAAGATAGTTTAAATGATAGAGTTTGATTGTTTAGGATCATATTATTTATTTTTTAAAAGCTGAAGACTTAATGCATGCTGAGAATAGAGGTGTAGTAAAATACAGAAAGTAAGGTTCTGAAAATGTGTTGTGCTTAATATTACTCAGCGATATTAGTATTACATTTTCATGTAAGCTGATATTTTATTGGTTGTCACACCTTGTAAGTCTTTCTTTTTTTTTTTTAAATCTTATTTTATTTTTATTTTATTTATTTTTCGCATTTTTTAAACAAGTTCAAACGCATTCAAAATGACTTAGGATGTTTTTGAACTTGTTTCAAAAACATCCTAAGTTGTTTGTCGCCATTACAGCATTCTGTGCAATCGTGAGCGAATTATGTCAATGTTGACGGAATTCCAACGTGGCTAGATTGTTGGGACTTATATGGTGGGTTCTTCTGTAAATGAAGTTAGCGGAATTTTTTGGTGTATCACGAGGCACAGGGTCTAAAATTATGACTGCATACAGGAAGACTGGAAAAACTGCATCTGGAAAAAACCAGCGGAGATGGAAATGCATGTTGACTGACAGAGACAGACGAGCATTGCATAGGGTTGTGATAAAAAATAAGAAGTCTACTGCTGAAAGTGACTGCTGAGTTAAATACCGTGATCACAATTTCTATTAGTTCCAAACACAGTACGAAGGGAACTCTACAAGCAAGGTGATCTTACGCCATATTAGTAAAGGTTTTAGGGTTTTTGAAAGGTGTTTCCATATTTTTGTCCACCCCTGTATTTTATTACTCTTTATAAAAGCCAACAAGAATGAAAAATCATGCGTCAAGCATAGATTATGTAACACTTTCCAACGCTTCCAAAATAATTTTACAAGTCATACCGTTTAATAAGCTAAAAGATAACATCTAAGTAAACAATTTGGAAAACGCATAACATATTTAAAAACATAATTTCAGAAATTTCCAACATATACAATATTCGGAAAAATATCCGAATACTTTTATTCAGCCCTGTATAGGATCTATAGATTTGTATATATACTACATAGGATGCTCAATTTTAGTTTAGTTAGGAAACGCGTAGCACAGTTTAAAATTCTCCGTCTGGAGTTTCTGTCAATAAACGGAAATGTGTTCGTGAATTTTTGTCCTTCCGTGTATAGGATCTACAGAATTTATACACACCACGTAATAGACAAAAAGCGAGTTAAAATTAAAATCGCGTTCAGCAACTTAAAACGCACTTCCAGGAATTATTGTTAACAGACAGTAGAGAATTCTTTTGTGTGTCCCTGTCAATGAACGATGACTGCTATACACACAATAATCTGTAGTAAGCCTCTTGTCATGCACCTTAGTGATATATATCAATTTCAATGCGTTTAAAATAGTGAAACATTATTTAAATAAACCGCAGACGATTTTTCTCCATAGACGTAATGTAACGGAATTCTTTTGACTGTCCCTGTAAAGTAACTGTATGTGCTATGCACACCCTATTCCATATTAAGCTTCTTCTAATGCACCTTAGTGATATATATAAATTTCAATGCGTTTAAAGTAGTGAAACATTATTTAAATAAACCGCAAATGATTTTTCCCCATAGACCGCAATGTAACGGAATTCTTTTAAGTGTCCCTGTCAAAAAACTATAAATGCTACATACTTCCGTTGAAATAGGGAACATGCTATGGATAACGACAATAACATATAAAAATTGCAGAGAAATCCGAGCATATTTGCGGGAGTTACATCACGGACAGACGGCAGACGGCAGACGGCCATCCGGCCAGACAAACCGAAGTCATAAACACTTTTCAACTAGGTTGGAAAGTGTTAAAAAGCTAAACGCAACTCAGATAATGGACCGTTACAATAAATAAGCAAATAAATAAATAAACAAATAATTAAAAAAACTAAACTGATGGGCACAGTAGATACATCTCAAGCGCGGTGCATAGAAAACGCTGCAGGCAAAGGCATTAAAAATAACTATATTCTATACAAAATTTTAAAAAAAAAATTAAAAAAAACGAGTTTCATGCATTTACCACAATTATTTATTATTCCATGACTAATACATTCGTCATTTTATTTACATTGCTTAATATTGTTTACTACCATCTTCCCATTTGATCTTTATAACTATCTAAATTTTATTTACACCCTTTAGTCTTCATCACTATCTAAATTTTATTTACATTAATTACTACTTTGTTTGATATTTATTTTAAGCCAAAGCTGTTTGTAGTTCCAGCTTTACTTTTTTATAATAGATGGCAGCACTTTTCAAATAACTTAGAGGACACAATTTTTCCTTTAACTACAAATTGCAGTTTCAGCTTTTCCTTTTATTAATTTGTGGTTGATAGCAGCAATATATATATATAAGCATTTTCTTTTTCTTTCACCATAAATTTTCATTAAATAAATCAGCTTTATCAGCCATTTTGTGTTTCATGATGAAGTGAGGTGCACCAGATATTAATCCTGTTCAATCTTCTTTACTCTTTGTTTTAATGGTGAGTTTTGTCCATTGCTTTATTATTTAATATCTATTGTTGATGACTCATGGTTTATTTATTTATTTAGTTAGTTATATGATCTCTTGTGATTTTTTAATCTTATTTTGGTTCTTATATATGCTTAATATTGTTAATTGTTGGCATAATGCTGACAATATTTAATGAAATAACATATATTTACTACGGATTGTTCTTATGAGGCTCCTCTGAAGATTCCATAAGATATTCAAAAGATTTCATTTTTGATTTTTGATTTTATTAAGTTTAATTCTTGCACTACCCTTTCCCTTTGATTTTATAATATATCTTCCTTTGTTTTTCACATGTGATTTCATTATGTATATATATATATATGTTACATTATTAAATCTTCCTTCGCGATGTTTCTCTGTTTTATAATAAATTATCACCAGTTTCACTATTTCCTTTTTCCTGAATAATATCTATCATTAATTCTATTTAATTCTATTAAATTCCCCTTAAATTCATTATTATTTTGCCCAATTTACTTAAATATAAAGCTCTCAGTTACTCTTAAATTATATCATAATTATTATTGGCCCGATATGACTCAGGATATAACTAATTTTGTTAAGCCAGAAAAACAAAAAACCCAGACAGAAAAAATTTGGCTTATTACAAGCTATGCCAACCACAGATCAACCTTTTGAATGTCTTTCTGGAAATATTCTGGAATATGTCTTTCTGGAATTTGGAATACGTGTACAATCTACGTCATGACCAATGAGGATGATAAAGTAAATAGTCCTAACATATTCTAAGCGGACGCATTTTATAGTGAACCGGACGAGCGCGGGAAACAAGAAAAATAAAATAAGAAAAGAAGGAAATAAGAAAAATAAAAATAAAATAAAATGGCTCTCGAAAAAAAAACATTCAAATTCACAAAAATGATCAGAATTTATGATATAATTTAAGAGTAACTGAGAGCTTTATATTTAAGTAAATTGGGCAAAATAATAATGAATTTAAGGGGAATTTAATAGAATTAAATAGAATTAATGATAGATATTATTAAGGAATAAGGAAATAGTGAAACTGGTGATAATTTATTATAAAACAGAGAAACATCGCGAAGGAAGATTTAATAATGTAACATATATATATATATATATATATATTATCTATTGTATAATCCTTAAGTTTTACTAAACGATTGGATTAGACACAGTTAAGCATACGTAGTTATGACATAGCTAAGTACAATTTATTGTAATACCGATTGCAATGAAAACTTAAGACATAGACTTAAAGGTATTAAATTATCATAAAATTATAGCAATGAGAACTGAGGTCTATTACACTAAGACAAGAAAATAAAGTGAAATGGTACATAGCTGAAACGAAGAATGGCAAACGCCTAACTCTAATTCCCATAAAATGGAGCAACCAGGAAGATCCCAAGAGAAGATCTAATGAAGATCTAATCATATCATGACCCAAGTGCCCGTTGATTTCATACAGGAAATATTTTTTTTAATTTACATATATTAAATACAGTAAAACTTGTTAAAACACGACCAGTTTATAACGGAATCCCTCCTTAAGTGAAAAATTATCATGTTCTGATGAAAATAATACCATACCATTGTACCTCATATACAGCTGAAACCTGTTTAAAATGGAATTGTTGTCCGGAAAATTGCTACTGCGTTTTTTCCCGGTTTTACTGCAAATCACAGAAAATTAAACCTTAACTGCTGTTAGATAGTATTTCTCACAAGATCGCTGTTTTTTTTTCAATCTCCACAGTTTAGCAGGTAACTTTTATTTTATCTATAGATACTAGGGCAATTTTGTTTCATTTGGAGCTCTAGTACTATCGCTAGAGACTTTTGAATAGGTGAATTTTAATTATAGTAGCCCTGTACGTACAGTTTATTACAGAACAGTAGCCTATGAGTTAATCGAGTCTATTTTATTTATCTTTGGAGTGGTCTCAGAGACCGATCGCAGTAGCTATGGGCCAATATTTGTCACAGTAGAAACTAAAGAAAAAGATAGACCACCGCCCTACGTTTCGCGTTCATTTGCCTTCGGGCCGCTAGAGTCACGTGATGCTTTTTTCTCGCACTTGCATTCATGCTTTTCGAGCATCTCTGTCAAGCTCCTCCAAAAGCAGTCCATGTGCAATGCGGCAGTCTGTGTGTTCCGTCAGCCTCGTCACATGTTACTTTGTGACACATGGTCCAGTTTTCATATTTCCAATCTTCCGCCCTGCTCGTGATGGCAGGAAAGCAAAAAGCAGTGCCACCTTATAATCCGGTGTGCCGTGTCACCTAACGACCATTGACAGAAGATCAACACCTCGTTTTCTGTATGGCCGGTAAATCTTTCAAACCTCCTTCTGCATTATTGTCTCTGAATCCGGACACTTTGTGTGCTGAAGCCTAACGCCTATGAGAACCAGCTAACACAACTGTATCTTATTTTTTGTTAATATATCAGTTAGACTCTTTTGTAGTATAACCTTTGTCAAGTGATATTTATGTGAGATATGATAACATAAACAAAATATAGACACTTGAAAGAGTTACTTTGTGACTCGCCGACATTGTCCCAAAGCCATTCTCTCTCAACGAACGTCCAAAAGTATCAGCTACGGTTGGGCCGAGACCGATCATGAATTAATTGACATGTGCTTTACTAACTTAGAAAAGAAGTCTGAGGGTGTCTCGCCAGAGAACCAATAAAATTATGACGAGACGAATCTGGTGGACGACTCCGGAAATAAAAATGTGATCACTCGAAGATGAGCAAAATATGATTCAAAACTAGTATAAGACTTTTACTTCAATCATGGTATGCGGAAGCGCTTCGGGGACCTAGCACCAATTTACGTCATCTAGAAAACTGATAAATTGTGGTGCACTTGGACCAAAAACGGATAGTAGGGAGCAAGATACAATCGAACAACCACCAAGTTTGGAACAACCACCAAGTTTGGAACAACCACTAAGTTTGGAACAACCACCAAGTTTGGAACAACCACCAACTTGGTTCAACTACCAAGTTTTTCAGAACTGATTTATATCCCTTATACTTGCTATTCTGGTCCAAAGGCAGCCATCGGGGACCGAATGAAATTTTTTATGAAAGGAACGAGGTGTTATTCATCATTGACCCACCAACGGCAGTGAGCGAACGAGGGTTGTTTGCGATAAAAGACGTAGATTAAGCTGCCAAGAATTTGTAAACATTGTTTGAATAACAGTTTGAATAAACGTTTTATTGTCTAACTTTGTGAAACTAACTTTTTATCTTGCATTATTTCAGGGAGAAAACACACCTGTCACAAAGTAACACCCGATGAGGTAACATTGTGACATCCTTAAACCTAAATTTCTGAGATGATATTAAAAATTTAGATTGACACAATGCGTCGTTATGTAGGAAAACATATCAATGTTGAGCAACAGTCAGTTTTGGGTTACTTTTAAAACAACCCGGCTGGTGTGAGAAAACCCCCAAAATATGACACAAAGTCTTACGGTAGTTCTGATAATAAGAGAGCAATAATTGAGCTTTGAATTTGGAAAATAATGATATACTAATCCAATACTTTGTTTAACTTTGTCTGGATAGTGTGCCTTCATAAACGAATGCCGACATACGAACAGGGCGCATGCTAAAATTGAAAGTTTAGGCCCAAACTATGGCAAGCTACATGTACAGAACTTACCGATATCCGCCTGCATGAATTCGTTTATACAAGTTAACAAGATAACAAACATGAGCTGGGCATTAATGGCCAATTCGTCTTGCTAAAGTTTTGCCCCAGATACTGTTGAAAAATGAAATTTTACTGTCTGTATCTCACCATTTTACTATAAAGGCACTCTATGTCCGTATAGTAAAATTGTTAAATATTTTAAATAAAAAATAGAAAATAAAAGAATTAATTAAGACCAAAGTTACTATAATTTAAAATCACCTTGTAGTTTTTTGGTCACCCTGTATGTTTTTATTATAGTTAAATTATGAAAGTTAAGTTATCTGTAAGAAGACACTTAAGTATCTAACATTTAAAGAGTCGTTACGTGTAATTTTAAAACTTGCAATTTATTCATAATTTGTTTTCTTCCTGCTTTAATTTGAAAATTAAAAAAAAAAGTTTTAAAATTACTCGAAACTTAACTCCAGATCTTTCTGATACTATATATCAGCTCCCTTGATTTAATAAAAAAGCAGTCTCTCGATATGAAATTATGCAAAATGGGTGTATTGAGTCAATAACATTACTTTGACGAAAAAACAATTGATATTTAAATTTTATTACACTCCTTTCTACCCTCGAAATTGAATTTGGAGGTAACTTAAAACTATACAAATAAAAAAAAGGAAAATAAAAACTATTTTAAATACCAGCTTGTCAAAACAATAGCTTAAAAGGAAAACAAAACAAAAAGAATAAAACTCTTTAGAGAATTCTGAAAGAGATTTCGGGAAAAAAAAAAAGTAAGGCTGCACTTAAGGAAAATCCGCTCATATATGTATAAAAAGAAAAAGTTAAAAAAAAAGTTTACAAAAAAAAGTTAAAAAAAATTCGTTTCGTGTAACTTTACTGAAACTAACTTGAACTCCCACTGATGCTCAAAAACACTTTAAAGTTTCAGATAACATTAGAAATAGTGCAGTTTGAAAAAAAAAAAAAAAAAAGAAATACTGTAGGAAATATTAGGGGTAGTGAATTTTTCCATTGCGTCGTCCGTCTATGCCATCAAATTCAAATTCTAAATTTCAGTCTCTAAACTGTATATTTATATCCTTTCTAAAGAAACTGGGGTAAAGAAATATACACAGGGGGACCATTCGAATAAGGAGGGACTAAGTAAGAATATGTTCCACTCTTTACTCCCCTCCCTTAAATGCATCATGAATTCATGCATTTTAGAAAAATTTGTATCCTCGTAGTAAGTAGAAAGTAGAATTTCACTTTTCTTGAGTAAAAAAGTAGATTTTAAACTAAGTCCATCTAAAAGGGGGGAGGGCTAAAATTTTATTCATTTATTCAGATATCAAACGCTACCCGGGCTTTTTGTTTAGGTATAGCCTGTATTTTTGTTAGGGAGGGATATTTTTTTTCCCTCTACATGAGTTTGATTTCCCTTTCTTTTTCGGCCAGAGCACTGCAGTTTTTTTTTTCACCGTTTCTTCTAAGGTTGTGATCAATCAAAATACCATTAATCATCATTCAATGTGGGTCTTTTTTGACGGCTTGGAAAAAAAGCGTTTTTAAGTCGAAAAAAAAAATAAAGGGTGAGGTTATTTTTATCCACCCCTCCCCCTCACTACATTGAAAACTGATGAAAAAGTCTACTCAGGACATTTTTGGTTTTTCCTCGGAGATTTGGCTGAAAAGGATTTTTGTAAATATCCATTCGTTTTGATTTCCGAAAAATTTTTATGAAAAGAATAATATAGTTTTTAGATTACGGTCAACAGACAAAGAAAAAAAAATACTTATATCTTGCATGAGAAATTGTTTCTGGAATATTATAAAAGTTTGATTTAATTTAAAATTTGTAGATATTCAAGAGTAAAAGAAAAGACTAGAAATGTAATGTTTCTACAAAATTGAAACTATGGGACGCAACCCGTGTTTCCCGGGTTACAGAATTTAGGAGAAAACTTTTTTTTTTCAATTGAAAACTGTAATATATTTTTTTATACTTAATGTATTTTTTTATATTGCCCACTAACCAGACCAAAAAGCATGTTTATATGAAACTAGCTAACCCACCCGGCGTTGCCCGGGCCCGAGATAATTACAATCTCAGAGAAAGGCGTTAACCCCCTCCCTCCCCACATCCGCAAATATAATGAATAATTTGTTCAAGAGAACCACCGTCACCTACATCAACGCGATCATTAAAAAAAGAATTACATTTTTCTGATAATTAGAACCTAACGAAGACACTTCGCTAAAATAGCCGGCAGATGACACCCCTTCCCGACCTCAATTTCAAATCTATATCTTAATGAGTTACCTAAATTTTTGTTCATTAGTAAAAATTGGCAATTATTTCCTTTCATTTTCACAAACTAAATGGAGGGATCGGCCCGAGAAACAGATCTCTTTGTAGTTCAGTTTTTAATGAAAGCAGATCCCTGTCTGAAACTTTCTCGGTTGTTTTCACTGGCGCCGGCAGATTTTTGACAGTTTTTTGCATAAATTAAGAAAAATTACCGACCGAATTTTTCAAAAATCACATAGTCAGATGCAGAACTTTTTTTTTACGTATGCTCAGAAATTTTCAAATTGATATCTCAATTAGTTTTCATAAAATTTGCTAATTAGTAAACTAATTTCGAATTCGTTCATTTCCGCTTGCAAATCCAATGCGCCTGTTTGTTTCTTTCACCATTTTGATTTAAAAGATGTCATTTTAGAAGCGATGGTTAATAAGAATCTAACTAATATCTTGGGTAATTATCAAAATATTAAAATTCTGAAACTCAGGTGCACATGGCCAGACCTTGGACTATCCACACCTAAATTTTCAGACGTCTAGGTGGGTTAGATTTTGCTAGCCAACGCAGACACACAAACACACACACACACACACACACACACAGAGAGAGAGAGCGAAACTTTCTTTTATTAATATATATATATTTTTTTTATATTTCCCACTAACCAGACCAAAAAGCAGGTTTATATGAAATATATCAATATTGTCGTTAAATAAAGTTTGGAAATATACTCAAACTACTGACACTTTAGTATTAACCTGCTGCCAGGAGTTAATAGCCGAAGAAATCGTCAAAGATTTGCTATTTACAGCAGATTTTTTGATTCTGACCATTTCAATGGCTTAGGCGGAGAATTCTTTTACATGTCTATTAAATGTGATTTTTAATTATTAGCTCACAGGCTATCAAAGCCTGAGAGCTAATGTGCCCGCAGGTTGTGTATGTACGTATGTATGTACGTATGTATGTACATATGTATATATGTAACGCGATAACTCTTGATAAAAATATCCGATTTGCTTCAAATTTTGTATATCAGTTCATTGTGATAAGGCGCTTCCCTGATTAGTTTTGAAGGTTCATTGGTTAAGTATAAAGGGAGGGAACGAGGGGCTAATCCCTCCCCTCCTTAATTTAGCTAAATGGGTTTTTCATGCAGAATTATCTGATTTGCTTCAAATTTTGTATATAGGTCCCATTGTGATAAGGCGCTTCTTGATTACTTTTGAGAGTCCATTGATTAAGTATAAAGGGGGGGCGGAGGCTAATCGCGCTTCCCTGATTAGTTTTGGGGGTTTATTGGTTAAGTATAAAGGGAGGGAACGAGGGGCTGATGCCCCCCCCCCCTTAATTTAGCTAAATGGGTTTTTCATGCAGAGTTATCTGATTTGTTTCAAATTTTGTATATTGGTTCATTGTGATAAGGCGCTTCCCTGATTAGTTTAGGGGGTTCATTGGTTAAGTATAAAGAGAAAGAACGGGGGGGCGGCTAATACCCCGTTAATTTAACTAAATGGGTTTTTCATGCAGAATTATCCTATTTCCTTCAAATTGTGTGTAGAGGTTCATTGTGATAAGGCGCTTCCCTGATTAGGGTTAGAGTTTGTTGGTTAAATATAAAATGGAGAAACGGGGGCTAATCCCCTCCCCCTTAATTTAGCTAAATGGGTTTTTCATGCAGAATTATTCTATTTGCTTCAAATTTGGTATACAGATTTATTCTGATAAAGCGCTTCCCTAATTAGATTTGGATATTCATTGGTTAAGTAAAAGGGGGGGGGGATGGGTTAATCATCCTTAATTAGTGTGAATAGCTTGTGAGGTCAATGCCCTCAGTTTAACTGGGCAATTTTTTTATATTTGTACTTATTTTATAATTTTATTTATTTATTGATGAAGTTTTAATTTCGTTATGGACTATTAGTCGGAAATAAATGCTGAACTATTTATACTGTTTTAAGTGATCGGAACATAGCTGCACGTGATAGATATACATTTTTAAAAACATTCATGTTTAAAATTATTTTTAAAACCTTAAAAAATCAGTAAATTGAGATAGAAGTTTCAAACAAATTACATTTGAAATAACCCTTTTTTAGGGTTTCGTTCATCTGACGAAACCCTATTGCTCCCGCTGCGTTGTCTGTCTGTCACAGAGCCATTCTCGAAAACTACGTAACTTACATAGAGTTGAAACTTCGTGTATAAATCAGAATATCAGCTGTAAAGAGCTGAAAATATTAAAATTTGAAAAATTCGTATTATTTTAATAAATAGAGATAAAAAACCAAAATTCTAATAGCCTTTTTCTATTAAATTTAAACATTTTTCGTTAAAGGAGATGCCAAAAATTAAAAATCCACAATGAAATTCTTTCTACAATAATTAATTTTCTATCAGACGATTTCCACGTGAAAAATAAAAATGAAATAAAAAGTTTCACCAATTGAAAAAAAAAAAAGATGAATATGAAATAAAAATGATTGAAGTCATAGTGGTAATAAAACAGAAAGATTTCTCAATAATACAAGGAGTATGAGTATGTGTGCATGTACACAAAGCAGATTAATTACACGTCATTAGAGAATTAAAAAGAAAATCTGACGTCATTAAAGGATTTTTCAAATGTTTCAGAATAATACAAAGCGAGTATGAATATGAGTAATAGAGAATAGTAAATATATGAGTTTGAGGAACGTATTGGATCATGAAAAAAAAACCCGATTATGGAAATATTCGCATATTTTAACATTTTGAAGGTGTACAACATGTTTAATTTTGAAATTATTTTTTTTAAAAATATCGCATTTAGTTCACATGACAGATATTATTATGACAGAATATAATAGCGGGCTTCACCCGCTATCGGGCCGGTTCAGATATTCGAAAAACCGAGAAAAATAGACAGTTTTTTTTTTTAGAAAATGAAATTTATTTGGATTTTTTAAAGAAAGGATAAAGTGTTTTGAAAGGAATATTAAACGAAACCCTTTGTGCGATCTTCGATCACACTTACCCACTTGTTTTTTCCTTATTCGGCCGCGTAAAAATTGAAATTGTATGATGTTTAGACCTTTCCAAAGTGAAGTGAAAGCAAAATTAATTGGTCACATGTGGCCACCGTCAATATGACGCCAGTGTTAATTACGGGCATATCTTTTCTTTATAATATAGATTATGAGATATGTGTTTGAATTTTATAATAACATAGCACTGGCATGTTACTGGAATTAATTGTATTTCACAAAAAGTTAATCCTCGTTAATAAAAAGCTATGTGTTTCTGACGACTGGGATTTTCGATAATCGTTGACACAGATTAATCTCGGAAAATGAAGCATTTGAAGTTGCTGAAAAAATTAATAGCTCGAAAAGTATTTGTCAGAAAATTGTTAGACAAACTTCGTTAGAAAGGTAAAAAATTGTATTTTTCTTGATATAAATTTCAAATCTAATGATTATGCCGTTTTTCAAGTATTGAATTTCAAAAATTACCAAATTTCACAATGGAGTACCATAGCGAAATCTTCACGCGTAAAAAGGTAATGATAACGGCCATTTGTCCTCCTGACGTATACTGGCTATAGCACGAGTCACAAATTATAGTAGCCTTACTATTCTGTTAAAATATAAAAGTGAATTATGATGCCACGAGTGCATGATTTTTATTTAATTTTACTATAATCATCTTAGAAACAAGGTTTTTGAAATTTTTTTCGAATGGGAATAATAAATTGGTTAATACTGTATATTATTTTGAGTTTAAAAGGTGAAAGATGGAGGAGCGCTTTATATTATTTAGGTTTCTTCAGGAACACTTGGTCAGAATTGAAAGTTTAATATATTAAAACGTCAGAAATTAAATCGACATTAAATCGGCAATAACTATAACGACTGTTTTTCAGTTCGTGTGGATAGATCTTCATTTAAAAATATAAAATCATTCAACATTGATTTTAGGTATTTTTAAGGTTATTATCGCGGGTCCGGGCATCGACGGGCATGTTTGCTAGTTAAAAAATAATAATTTAAAAAAATTACATTTGCATGATAATTTTATTTTTCTGCAGTTTCGTAAACAGGACCCAACTAACAACAGTTGTGCTACAGGGGCAAATGTTCATTGGAGCTCCACACAACGTTTTCGCAATCTTAATCTGTGGTCAGAAAAGTATCAGAAAATGTTTTAAGAACTTTGTTGCTTTAGGATATTCCTTAAAAATGAAGGCCCAGGGAAAGTACCCTACGTGCCCTGGGACTGAGTTATATTGTTTTAACTCAGCAACTGTTAACAAAGTTAGATTTGAAGATTCTAGATTTTAATAATAGATATTATAATGTACAATTAACATAATGTCACTATAAAAAGTATCACTAATAGATTATGCTTTTCAAGAAATTAAAATAATTCAAATTAAAAAAAACCTTTTATCTAGTGTTTAAATGATTTTAGACAATTTATTTTAATGAAAATTTTATAGTGTTAATTGATAATATTGCAACTTAAAATCGTGAGGTTTCGTCAATCAAAATATAATTAATCATCATTCAGTGCGTGTCTTTTGGCAACTTAACAAAAAAAAAGCGTTTTAACTAAAAGTAAGTAAATAAATAAAGGGAGTTATTTTCTAGTTATCTCTACATTAAGAACTGGTGAAAAAGTGTATTCAGGAAATTTTTAGTTTTACCTCGGAGGATTGAAAAGAATTTTCTAAATTTCATTTGTTATGATTTCCGAAAAAAAAATAAAGGAAAAGAATAATATAGTTTTTAAACTGAAAAAAAAAAAAAAAATGTTGATTTTACACTATAATACTGGTATCCCAGCTGACAGTATTATACCATAAAATTAACAGTAATAATCAGTAAAATAAGCAGTAATAGGCTGCCGCGCATGCGCGGTAGCGTATTTCTGCTTATTTTACTGTTTATTGCTATTCAGCTTGAAATTACAGTCAGGTCGGTGGAAGAACAATTGTTGCTAGGCAAACTCTTGAATATGAGCATCTAAAGGAGAAGTGACTCCTGTAATTTTTTTCATAATTAGAAAATCTATAAATTTTTATAAGTATCATTTTTCAAAAAACAAAAATGGGTGCTTTTATCATAAATTTAACGCATATAATCATTCATCACAAATTCAAAATCCTGATCCAATTAAAAGTTGATAAATATACATTTAAATTGAGGATTCCTCTAAAATCAGAGTATCTAATAATATCGTATTTTTTATGAGAATGATTTTTCAACAAAAGAAAATGGGTGCTTTTGTAATAAATTCAACGCCATTTTTTCGTGATTGTGTAAAGAATTGTTAATCGGACATTAATATATATATATATACATATATAAGGGCAACATGTTTTCTAATTTACTCATAATGAATTTTAAAGTCCTTCTAATACATATCCAATATAAATCAGAACAATGAGTTGTTCGTTTAATATCAGTAATTTTCGTTTTCCTATCATTTTCTAATCAGCTTGATATTGTGGTCAGGTCATGAATGAACAGTTGTTTGGCAAACACTTGAACATGAGTATCTAAAGGAGTGGAGATTCCCATAATTTTTCCATAATCGGAATGTCTACAATTTTTTATAAGAATCATTTTTCAACAAGCAAAAATGGGTGCTTTTATCGTAAATTAAGTGCCTATAATCATTTATCATAAATCGAAAATCCTAATTTAACTAAATCTTACTAAATATACATTTAAATTGGGGATTCCTCCAAAATCAGAGTGTCCTTAAATTTTTTATAAAAATGATTTTTCTAAAAACAAAATGAGTACTTTTATCTTAAATTCAACGTACATATCCATTTATCATAAATTCGAAATCTTTATCCGATTAAAGTTTACTAAATATACATTTAAATTGAGGATTCCTCCAAAATCGGAGTATCGTATAATTTTTTTATAAGAACGATTTTCAACAAGCAAAAATGGGTGCTTTTATCGTAAATTAAGTGCCTATAATCATTTATCAGAAATTGAAAATCCTAATCCAACTAAATCTTACTAAATATACATTTAAATTGGGGATCCCTCCAAAATCAGAGTGTCCTATAATTTTTTATAAGAATGATTTTTCTACAAACAAAAATGAGTACTTTTATCCTAAATTCAAGGTACATATCCATTTATCATAAATTCGAAATCTTTATCCGATTAAAGTTTACTAAATGTACATTTAAATTGAGGATTCCTCCAAAATCGGAGTATTGTGTAATTTTTTTATAAGAACGATTTTCAACAAACAAAAATGAGTACTTTTATCAAAAATTCAACACTATTTTTTCGTGGTTGTGTAAACAATTGTTACTCTGACATTAAAAATATACACAAAAAAAAAGGGGGGGAAGCTTGTTTATTAATTTACTCATAATGAATTTTAAAATCCTTCTAATACATATCCAATATTCATCAGAACAATGATTTGTTCATTTAATATCAGTAATTTCCACTTTCCGCGTATTTCCTCATCAGCCTGATATTGCGGTTAGGTCGTGAAGGAACAGTTGTTGTTTGGCAAACACTTGAACATGAGTATCTAAAGGAAAGGAGATCCCCCTAAAAAAAAAAAAAAAAAAAAAAAAAAAAAAGTTGCTTTTATCATAAGTTTAACGCATGTAATCATTTATCACAAATTCAAAATCCTCATCCAATTAAAACTTACTAAATATACATTTAAATTGAGGATTCCTCCAAAATTGGAGTATTGTATAATTTTTTATGAGAATGATTTTTCAAAAAATAAAATGGATGCTTTTATCATAAAATTTAACGTCATTTTTTCATGATTGTGTGAACAATTTTTAATCGGACATTAATATATATATATATATATAAAGGGCAACACGTTTACTAATTTACTCATAACGAATTTTAAAGTCCTTCTAATACATATCCAATATAAATAAGAACAATGATTTGTTCATTTAATATCAGTAATTTCCGCTATCCGTTCATTTCCTCATCAGCCTGATATTGCGGTCAGGTCGTGAAGGAACAGTTGTTGTTTGGCAAACACTTGAACATGAGTATCTAAAGGGGAGGAGATCCCCCTCCCCCTTCTTTTATCGTTGGAAGAAGAGTCAATTACTCGAGTCCAAAATTGTGTTTGTTCTCCTCTTGGAGTAGAAAACTGAGAGTTTGGGGAGAATGTTGACCAAGAAGTTGGACCGGTGGGAGTCACGAAGAAATAATGAAACATTAGACTTAAAGAAAATGTCATTAGATTAAAGACAACGAAAGGGGAGGGATTTAATTACGAAACTGTTCGAAGAAGTTACTTTAAAGATAAAAATACAGTAATAATGGAAAATGTTTTGTCTTGAATGGTATTAATGTTTTCTCATAATAACCATTTGAATCCTCGTGATTTGATTCTATTTTTTTTCTACTAGATGCTTTCTAACATTTTCCAAAAAAGTTGAAAAGTGTTTATGAATTCAGTTTGTCTGTCTGGCTGCACTCTAACTCTCGTAAATATATTCGGATTGCCATGTAATTTTCATTATTGAGGTTTAGTACAGGGATACACAACTCCAGTTAATCGATATGAAGTCAGAGTGACATCACAAATAATTTCAGAGTGTCACATTTAGAAAATGACTATAATGTTACTTCTGCTATTAGTCATCTAATGACTCCAGTAACCATCATTTTGTGACTACATGGCCATTTATTCACAACGAATCATCGAGTGACGTTACACATAGAAGTCACAATTTCGCAACTTTACTGTTATGAAAAAATTAAAAAAACTATATAATACTGCTGTATATATACAGTCAACGGTCGTTATAACGACCCCTCGTGTGCCAAAGAAAATGGTCGTTATATTGGAAGGTCGCTATAATGAAAGTGAACGAAAAAAATAATAAACTCTAATCAGATGCAAAATAATTAAGTTTTCAAAGGAAAGTCTCCAATACAATATTGTTGCAAATTTTTATTTACTTTTGTATCATATAAATATTGACAATAAACAATTATATAAAAAAAAAAAAAATCAATTTAAGAGAATGATGACGTATTTCTAAACTAAAATTTAGCGTAATGTTTAAATCACAAAAAAATAAACAAATAAATAGTAGTTACTTACGTATTAACGTTTCTTATTTAGAAAAATAATTTGAAACTGTTGTTTGCTTTTTGTGCATTTGATATTTTCTTAAAACAAAAATTTCCATCGCTTGTCTTTCAAAAAAATGCTTTAAAGTGTCAATAGCATTTGAAACGTTTTTACATTAGGTAACGGCGGTGATTGCATACTTTCTGCATTCGATTATTCATTTTTTTTTCTTGTATAGAATAGCGACAAATAATGTGATTTTCCGACAGATTTTCCACACAGTATACATCAGTCAATCATGAAGAAAGAAAATGGCAATTTTATCTCGGAAAAAAAAATCAGAAGGACAGGACAATTCGGTCGCTGTATTGCGAAAAAAGCAGCAGACCGGTCGTTATATTGGGTGTATAAATAGCATAGCATAAATGGATATATTTCGGGACATTTTGCGTCGGTCGTTATAATGGAATGGTCGCTATAATGGACGGTCGCTATAACGAGCGTCAACTGTATATATATTTTACGCCAGTTTTGAATTGTTTTCTACACTACGTCACAACAGTAAGCTTCATAAGTGACGGATCTTGCGCTCATTGAGCGATAAGGGTCGTGAAACAGAAATGACAATGTCGAATCGGTACTTCCCTGTCATAGAGATGGGACCGTGGCGAGATTTCGAAATTGACCTTGCAAGAAAAGGAAATTTTCCCCATATATTTTCTGGCAACCTATATTCACTGTTTCATAAACACAAACAATTTTCTTAATATCTGGAGAGATTATTTAATACGAGTATACAGAAACCATTAATTCCTTATATAAATAGAAGTCATTTACTTAATACGTGTAATCCGGAGCAATTTTTGAAATACATACATAAACAAGTGTAATAGTTCATTAGTTTTGTTTTCATATCTCTTTATATCATTTGGCACCAAATCTCCTTTTCCTAAACCCAAACTGCACCAAGCTTTTTAAAACCGCGCCAAGGCCAATATAATAGAGAAGTACCGTCGAATTTACACCGCATTCTGAAAATTCGAAAGCTATAGTTTAAAGATTAATAATTAATTGTAAAGATAAAAACAACCAAGTTTAAAATTTATAAAGACACAAATAAATGTAAATGTATTGCTTGAAGGTGCGTAAAATCATACATAAAAATATTTAAAAGCACATTAAAGTCCTTTTAAGATCAAAACGTTTTCAACCGAACTTACTCGGTCGTCATCAGTGAAAAAAATATATTTACATTTATTTGTATCTTTATGGATTTTAATTATTAAACAATGTGAATTTGCACTGAATTTTTAACTTTTTATTCAACCGAGTTTGATTTGAGAGAATTCATTTGGAAAATTTCAACATTGAATCTTGGCATTTTTCACTTCTTAACAAACAAGCGTATTTACAATTTTTTGGGGACACTGTGTATTATTTGAGCAAACTATATACTACCTGCCGAACCAAACAACCTCGCGCGAAAAAAGTTAATACTCCTAACAATAATGCCAGTTGTTTTAACAGCTCAGATCAACAGCTCGGAGTTCTTTTCTGTGGTCAACATACTTTCCAAACACACCCACACGCTAATTAGGCTAAAGAGAAGAGAGAACGAGGGAGGGGGGGGGGGGGACTCAGACGATTAATTGCGGGGGGAGTTCGTTTGATGTTCATTAGCACACTGGGGGTGATTTCTGGGGGTGAAGTTGGGAAAGAGATGATGATTAGGCAGTCAGATAGAGAGGGAGAAGCTCCTATTTAGCTCATATAAAACTAATAAAAATTGAAGTAAAATGCGTGTAAACTCCTAAAATTAAAAAATAAAATAAATGAACTTTTTTTCATTATTTTATTTTCATTATTACACACTTTTCTATAACTAAACTTGGTTTTTGTAGGTAAAGGTGGAATTTTCTAATCATCACTCACTTTCTAATAGGCTAGAAATATATATAAAAAATATGTTTACAGGTGTATTTCCGATGACAATACAACATTTTTATATTTTTAGAACTTAACTATAAATTAATAACTTTAACTTTTAGATATTTTTCCATTAGCCCGCCACAGATGATAAATTGCCCAATATTGATTAGGGTTACAATTGTATACGAGTTAGAACAACAATAGATTTTATGATGCGTCAAACCACGGTCTCCAAAATAGGTCAATTGGTTGTGAAACTGCAATAACGAAATATTTTAAACATTAAAAAGTAGAAAAAGTAAGTAAAATAAAGAAAACAATATACATTAAAAAAAAATTCTTTAATTAATTTATAGTTTTATATTAATTAAATTATGATTATACGTTGAGAAATCAATTTAGAAATCCTAAAAGTACAGTATAACTAATGCTTTTTTCTTTCTTTCCTCTTGTCATATCAAGAAAGTTAAATTTAAAAACGCATTCTACAACTGAAAGCGCACTTCCAACAATTATCTCTCATGGATAGTACTGTAACCAAATTGTTTGTGTGTCCTGTAAATCAACTATAAATGCTATGCACGCCATATTCTACAATAAGTCTGAAACGTGTAAATCCGTCAAATTTTTTTTTTCAATTTTTAAAACGATTGCAAGATTTATCCTGTACTACGTATGATAAGTAAGTAAAAGCCTTTCATTTAATTTTGTTTTAATTTAATTTTTGTTATACTATAACATCTCTTTTCGCTCGTGTATTTATTTGTATAAAAACAACCACATTGCATTATTTCCATCTTTACAAGCAAAATAAAACGCTTAAAACTTTCCTCTTATACACATTTTCCCAAACAGAAAAAAAAAAAATATATATTCACAACAATACGATATAAAAAATAAAATAAATAATACAACCCATGAAAGGGATAAATTTTTCAACATGTAGCAAACATATAAAATAGTGTAAAGCGTTCGAACTCCCATAGTGTTCGCACACTCTTTCACTTTTCATAACCACCCTCCGTAGAACGTTTAATGTTTCCCCACCCCTAGGGGTATTGTTGAACTGAACAGTAAAGTGTTGACACATGGGTGCCCCGAACAATAACTAGGAGCGTTTTGAAGTTCGGGAGTAGGAAGGCTTCCCTCCAGGAGATTGTTTCAGCTTCCTGAATCAGAACGTACAGTTACGGTTGCGAGAAGCCTGTGGAGAAGTGTGCGAGGGTAATTTGTTGTATTTAGGGTCATAGAAGGTTGATTTTCTATAAATGATATTTGTTGTTGACAGAATGCTCGGAATAAAGTCAATGAGTGAGAATAATTTTGAAAGATAGGGCATCTTTTTATTTTTAAAGTGCTTAGTTGATTTTCTATAAATGATATTTGTTGTTGATAGAATGCTCGGAATGTGAAGTCAATGAGTGAGAATGATTTTGAAAGATAGGGAATCTTTTTATTTTTAAAGTGCTTCGTTGATTTTCTATAAATGATATTTGTTGTTGATAGAATGCTTGGAATGTGTATTCAATATGTGAAGTCAATATGTGAGAATAATTTTGAAAGATAGGGCATCTTTTTTTTTTTAAAGTGCTTAGTTGATTTTCTATAAATGATATTTGTTGTTGATAGAATGCTCGGAATGTGAAGTCAATGAGTGAGAATGATTTTGAAAGATAGGGAATCTTTTTATTTTTAAAGTGCTTCGTTGATTTTCTATAAATGATATTTGTTGTTGATAGAATGCTTGGAATGTGTATTCAATATGTGAAGTCAATATGTGAGAATAATTTTGAAAGATAGGGCATCTTTTTTTTTTTTTAGTTGATTTTCAATAAATTATACTTGTTATTGATAAATTGTTTGGAATTGTTTGGAAGTCAATGGGTGAGAACCATTTTGAGAGGATGGGGCATCTTTTTAAAAAGAAAACTGCTTGGTTGTTTTCCATTAAATGTAATTTAATATTGATAAAATATTTGGCAGGAAACCAATGGGTGAAAACAATTTTGAAAAGATAGGGCATCTTTAAAAATAAATAAGTAGTTAATTTTCTATAAATTATAAGTGTTATTGATAAAAGGCTTTATATAAAGTCAATGGGTGAGAACAATTTTGAAAAGATAGGACACGTTACTTTAAAGAAAATTCCTCAGTTGATTTTCTATAAATGACATTTAATATTGATAAAATGTTTGGAATAAAGTTAATGGGTGAGAACAATTTTGAAAAAATAGGATATCTATTTTTTAAATGCTTAGTTCATTGTCTATAAAATGTTACTTTTTATCTATAAAATGGTTGGAATAAAGCCAATGACTGAAAACAGTTTTGAGAAGATAGGGCACCTAAAAAAAAAAAAAAAAAAAAAAAAAAAATGCTTCGTTGATTTTCTATAAATGACATTTAATATTGATAGTGTTTGGAATAAAATCAATGGGTGAGAACAATTTCGAAAAATAGAGGGAGCATTTTTTAAGAAAATGTTTAGTTGATTTTCTATAAGTGATATTTGTTATTTATAAAATGCTTGGAATGAAGCCAATGAGCGAGAACAATTTTGAGAAGATAAAGGCATCTTTAAAAAATAAAGAAAATTGCTGAGTTGATTTTCTAGTATAAATGACATTTGACAAAATATTTATTGATAAAATATTTGGAATGAAATCAATGGGTGAGAGAACTATTTTGAGAAGATAGGGCACCTATAAAAAATCATTCGTTGATTTTCTATAAATGATATTTGTTATTGATAAATTGTTTGGAATGAAGTCAATGGGTGAGAACAATTTTTAGAAGATGGGAAATCTTTTTTATATATAAAAAAATTGCTTTAGTTACTTTTGCTACATATTTAAAAAAAATTAACTCAAACGAATGTTTAAAAATCCTAATAATACAATAAGTAGATATGAACTGATAGTGGCATTACAAATGGTCACAACCGTCACATTCACAACTAGACTAAAAAGTTTAATTTCTTTAGTTATTCACTATACGTGACTTTCATAAGGCAGCAATAAAATTATAATAATTCCCAAACTCTACTCAAAATGCTGAAGAAAGTAATAAAAACAACAAATTATAAAGAAAAATATCCAAAGAAAGCATTATATAAATAAACATTATAATTTTACATACTCAACTATCATGTAACTTATGATTTCTGTTAAATCTTAACAAATTTATTATTTAACTGAAATATGACAGATTGCATATGTTTTAACAGAAAACTGAAGGTGACTGTTCATAAAATTCATAATCCAATCATAAAATTTCACGTTAATCCAGGATAAATTTAAAATCAGGATTGACCATTATCATTCATATCATAATTATCATTTATTAAATTACTTTTAGAAAAATTGAAACTTCTTCATCAGGATCATCAGAAAGCTAAAATCCGATACCGACATATTAAATAAAAAAAAGTTATTTCCTTAAATTATGATAAAATTTGTCACATATATTATCCTATTTGACATAATTTTATTACTTAAATTTTACAAGTATATTATTATCGTTTCAGGAGAAAATGTTTTAAATTAAACAAATTATAATGCTTATATTTATCACCAGATTTGTTATTTTCAACTTGGTGTTAAAGTTTTACTCACTTGAAACAAAGTAAGTGGATATACAGACACGTGTGGTGATTATTGTTTGTTACAGCGCTTTGCCGAAATTTTCCATTTCCTGATTTTTTTTTTCTTTTTAATTTTACTTACGAATATTTATAATTGCTCAGTATCAAACAAAAACTTTATCTCACAAAGATTAATAAAAAACAGGCAATTTTGGTTTAAAAAAAAAAAAGGACACCAAAAATAGGCTTTAAAATTTTGATGTAAAATTTTCGATTTTTTGATGTAAAATTTAAAGTTGAGGAGAGTTTTTTTTTTTCAAGACCCCTTTTTCATTACAAAATAATAATAATAATAATAAAATAAATAAAAATAAAAATAAAATAAAAATAAAATTCAAAATTCAAAATATTAATTAATTAAGATGATTTCTTCTTCTTTTTGTTTTTAATTATCTTATTTGTCTGTTATTACCTCACCTTCAGTTAGTGAAGAAATCAAAGTAATTAAATAATTAAAGCTTATTATAACATTTGATATCACATTACAATTTTAATTTTACAAGTATAATACTATCGTTCCTTGAGGAAAGCTTTTTAAACTAAACAAACCATATTACTCATCTTTATCACCAGATTTCTTTTTTGCAACATCGTTTTAAAGTTTGCTTTTCTGTTTTATTACACTTTAAACAAAGTAAGTGGATGTACAGATGTGGTGTTTATTGATTGTTACAATGGGTGCAGATATTTTTCATTTCTTGATTATTATTATTTTTAAATTTTA
Organism: Maratus michaelseni; assembly: GCA_963931845.1. Classification (NCBI taxonomy): domain Eukaryota; kingdom Metazoa; phylum Arthropoda; class Arachnida; order Araneae; family Salticidae; genus Maratus; species Maratus michaelseni. Next base: position 17,284,083 of record OZ007600.1, read on the forward strand.
CTTATGAATATTTATAATTGCTCAATATCAAGCAAAAACTTTACCTCATAGGGGGAAATAAAAACAGGCAATTTCGGTAAAATTGAAAATGAAATAAAATTTAAAAAAAAACTTTAAAAATTGGCTGTAAAATTTTGATAAATATTTTTTTCAAAGCTTTATCAATGTTGTGCATTGTATTTTTTGCAAAAACCCTTTTACATTACAAATAAATAAGTAAATAAATAAATACGCAAATTAAATTAAATTAAATTAAATAACGATTTTTTACAAACAATATGTTATTTGTTTCTTATTATCTGCCCTCTTCCCCAGTGAAGAAATCTAAGTAATTAAAAAAATAAAGTTTATTATCACATTTGATATGGTTTTACAGTTTTAATTTTACAAGTATAACATTATCGTTTCTTGAGGAAAAACCTTTTTAAACTAAACAAACCATATTACTCAACTGTATCACCAGATTCCTTGTCTGTAACTTCGTGTTTAAGTTTGCTTTTCTGCTTTACTACATTTGAAACAGAGTAAGTGAATATACAGGTGTGGCGTTTATTGTTTGCTACAGTGGGTGCAGATATTTTTCATTTCTTGAATTTTATTTTTACTTTTACTTATTCATATTTAGAATTTCTCAATATCAAGAAAAAAATTTACTTCACAGAAAATAATAAAAAACAGACAATTTCGGTAAAATAAATAAATAAATAAATAAACAGCAAAAATTGGCTTTAAAATTTTGATGAAAAAATTTTCAAAGCTTTATCAAAGCTGTGGATTGTATTTTTTTTTTTTTCAAAACTTTTTTATATTACAAAATAAAAAAAAGAAATAAATAGAAACAAATAAATAAACAAAAAAGTAGTTTTTTAAGATTTTTTTTCTGCTTATTATTTATTTATTTATTTATTTATTTATTTATTTATTTATTATCTATTTGTCTCGTATTACCCCAGTTCCCCCTAATGAAGAAATCGAAATAATTAAATAACTTAAGTTTATTATCACATTTGGTATGGATTTACAGTTTTAATTTTAGAAGTATAATATTATCGTTTCTTGAGGGGAAAAAATTAAATTAAACGAATCATATTACTCATATTTATCATCAGATTGCTTTTCTGCAACTTGGTGTTAAAGTTTGCTTTTCCGCTTTGTTACACTTGAAACAAAGTAAGTGGATGTACAGGTGTGGGGTTTATTGTTTGTTACAGAGGGTGCAGATGTTTTTCATTTCTTGAAATTTATTTTTTACTTTAACCCATTTATATTTATAATTTCTCAATATCAAGAAAAAATTTTATTTCACAGAAAGTAATAAAAAACAGACAATTTCGGTAAAATAAATAAATAAATAAATAAATTAAATAAATAAAATAAATAAACAGCAAAAATTGTCTCTAAAATTTTGATGAAAAATTTTCAAAGCTTTATGAAAGTTGTGGATTGTACATTTTGCAAAACCTTTTTTGAATTACAAAATAAATAAATAAATAAATAAATAAAAATAAATAAATAAAACTAATTAATTAAGATGATTTTTCCTTTTTTTTTGGTTTTTAATTATCTTATTTGTCTCGTATTACATCAGTTCCCACTAGTGAAGAAATCTAAGTAATTAAATAAATAAAGTTTATTATCACATTTGAAATGGTTTTACAGTTTTTAATTTACAAGTATAATATTATCGTTTCTTGAGGAAAAACTTTCTAAACTAAACAAACCATATTACTCCACTTTATCGTCAGATTTCTTTTATGGAACTTGGTGTTAAAGTTTGCTTTTCCGCTTTATTACACTTGAAACAAAGTAAGTGGATGTACAGGTGTGGTGTTTAATGTTTGTTACAGAAGGTGCAGATATTTTTCATTTCTTGAATTTTATTTTTTACTTTTACTTATGAATATTTATAACTTCTCAATATCAAGAAAAAAAAATTCTTCACAGAATGTAATAAAAAACAGACAATTTAGGTAATAAATAAATAAATAAATAAGTAAATAAATAAAATAAATAAATAAACAATAAAAATTATCTTTAAAATTTCGATGAAAAATTTTCAAAGCTTTATAAAGTTGGGGATTGTATTTTTTGCAAAACCTTTTTTATATTACAAAATAACTAAATAAATTGATAAATAAATACAATTAATTAATTAATTAATTGTGTTTATTAATTAATTAATTTAGTTATTTTGTAATATAAAAAAGTTCTGTTAATTAATTGTATTTATTTATTGATTTATTTAGTTATTTTGTAATATGAAAAAGGGTTTGCAAAAAATGCAATCCACAACTTTGATAAAACTTTGAAAATTTTTCATCAAAATTTTAAAGACAATTTTTATTGTTTATTTATTTACGTATTTATTTATTTATAAAAATAAATAAATAAATAAATAAATAAAAATTAATTAATTAAGTTGATTTTTCCTTTTTTTTTGGTTTTTAATTATCTTATTTGTCTCGTATTACATCAGTTCCCCCTAGTGAAGAAATCTAAGTACTTAAATAAATAAAGTTTATTATCACATTTGAAATGGTTTTACAGTTTTAAATGTATAAGTACAATATTATCGTTTCTTGAGGAAAAACTTTTTAAAATAAACAAACCATATTACTCCACTTTATCGCCAGATTTCTTTTATGCAACTTGGTGTTAAAGTTTGCTTTTCCGCTTTATTACACTTGAAACAAAGTAAGTGGATGTACAGGTGTGGTGTTAATGTTTGTTACAGAGGGTGCAGATATTTTTCATTTCTTGAATTTTATTTTTTACTTTTACTTATGAATATTTATAATTTCTCAATATCAAGAAAAAAAAATTTCTTCACAGAATGTAATAAAAAACAGACAATTTCGGTAATAAATAAATAAATAAATAAATAAAATAAATAAATAAACAATAAAAATTGTCTTTAAAATTTTGATGAAAAATTTTCAAAGCTCTATCAAAGCTGTGGATTGTATTATTTGCAAAACCTTTTTTATATTGCAAAATAACTAAATAAATTAATAAATAAATACAATTAATTAATTAATTATGGTGATTTTTCCTTTTTTTAGTTTTTAATTATCTTAGTTGTCTTGTATTACCTCAGCTCCCTCTAGTGAAGAAATCTAAGTAATTAAGTAAATTAAATTTATTATCACATTTGATATGGTTTTACAGTTTTAATATTACAAGTATAATATTATCGTTTTTGGAAGGGGAAACTTTTTAAACTACACAAACAATATTACATATCTTTATCACTGCAACTTGGTGTTAAAGTTTGCTTTTCCGCTTTATTACACTTGAAACAAAGTAAGTGGATATACAGGTGTGGTGTTATTGTTTGTATATTGTAGATATTTTTCATTTCTTGAGGGAAAAAAATACTACGTTTATTTTCGAACGTTTATAATTGTTCAACATCAAGCAAAAACTTTACAACTGATATGAATTCAATTAAAACTATAATTTTTAACTTAAGAAACTGATTTATTTTATTATATGGAATTGCTTTTCATTAGAATTATTATTATTATTTTAGAAGGGATAGGTTCATTGTATAATAAAATCTGAAGTTAAAAGAAGACTGGCATTGCTGAGATATGGAAGGACGATAAGCTTAATTATTTTATGTATTCTGTTAAAAAGAGCGTTCAAATTATTTATTATGAAAACATTTAATGGAACAATTTAAACAAAATCTAAATTCTTTTTTAAAGCGTGGATTTTTCTAAAAATATTGCAATAAATCATTATTTAAAAAGTTTAAAAATTATCAAAATATTTAAACTGATCGAATTTTACAAAATATTAAAAAATCAGTTTCTAAATAAAAAATGGCTCATATTTTTTTTGTTAGAAAAATGTATATATATATATATATATATATGTGTGTGTGTGTGTGTGTGTGTGTGTGTGTGTGTGTGTGTGTGTGTGTGATGTGTGTGTGTGCATGTGCATGCGTTTGTATATCATTAAAAATTATTAAAACGTTTAATAAATGGTAAACTGCGACTTTTTTTTTATAAAAGGATTTAAAGAAATTGCATTTACGCCTTTTAAAGAAACTATTGTAGCATTTAAAGAACTCAGATGGAAATTAAAATAAAAGTGTTGCAAAGCTGCGCCCATAGTAAAATATTAAAAATAGAGAGTTTATTAACTGCATTCCTTCACGTCACTAAGAGACTTTAGGATACAGCAACATGTTTAAAAGTGCTAAAATGAACGTAACTATTGCTAATAACTGCATTCCTTTACATTAACGATAGTTACGCTCATTTTAGCACGTTTAAACACGTTGCTGCATCCTCAAGTCTCTTAGTGACGTGAGGGAATGCAGTTACTTAACTCCCTATTTTTAAAATTTTACTATGAGCGCAGCTTTGCAACACTTTTATTTTTACATATATTGTACATTTTGATGTATTTTATAATATATGTAAAGAAGAAAGTGTTGCACGATTGCGCTCATATAAATAATTGAGATAAAATTAGGAGAAATTGCGTATTTTTCATGAAAAACTGCGAATAATATGAACATTGATCTTGTGCAAGTCATATAAATCCGAACAAAATGTAAAAACTTTTCTTGAAATCATACAGGATAAAACTTCTAATATTAAAAAGTGAAATAATTAAGTCAGTATAACAAAATTGAATTTTAGTCTTATTCTTGGGCCAAAAACACGGCTTATGGACCCTGATCCTTTCTGGGAACAAAAGCTTTTGTGAAACGCCTAAATCAGTCTATCACGATAATTTTGACTTTTTTTTATATAGCCAAAAGAAAAATAATCAGCACGGCCGTTGAGGCTACCATAAATTCAATGTTTTGACTCTGTTTTTCTAATCGTGTCTCCCTCCTTTCGCGGGTCCCACAAAGGGACCAACAGACATCCAACGCTGTCCCGCGCTAACTTTTTCATAAAATGGCCTTCTACAGTACATTTCGCGTTTGCGTACCCCCTCCACCTCTTTTGTATCTAAGCCTAAAAAAGGCTCAGCCGTGCACACAAAAGCAAACGCGCACATGTCGCACTTTGGATATTGCGACCCCCTATTGTCCGAGGGACCTTCTTTGTAAGGGGCTCCCAAAGCGGAAAATTTCACGCTGCGACTGTGGCAGTAATCCGCTCTCGTTTCTCTTGTATCAAATTCAATTCTCTTCCTTCCCCCTTTAGATCGTGCATCCCCCCCCCCCCCCCCACACCAATGACTGCCTTGGTTGCGTTTATGGTTGATAAGGTAGCCGAAAATTTAAGTGCTTTATAATTTTGTACATCTATGAATTATTCATCTTGCAATTTTTTTTCCTTTTGCCGTTAGACATTGGCTGCTTAAGTCGAAAATGAGTGGTTTTGTAAAAAGTGATTTTCAAGTTTTATTCAATGAGATGACTTTATAATTTGTCGGATTTAACGAAAGAGTTTAACGACGTGTTTATGAGAGAGAGAAAAAAATAAAATCGTGTGATAGAATTATATGTAAGTTAGGAGGAAATTCGTAGATGGTAAGTGTTTGCCATTGTGTATAACACGTCGAGTCCATATGAAAGTATGATGCCATTCTAACACAAGAAAAATGTGTAGTCCATTAAACATTTATTTTTTCGTGGTAAATAGTATTTGGAACTATTTTACTTGCATAAGTTAGTATTTCAAACTTAATATCAATGAATAGCTTAGCAGAAAGTTTGCTGTACCAGCGTTTAATATCTCTGTTGAATAGCTCTTGGAAAAGAAAGCTCTAGAGGTCAAGAACAATATTCCATGTTTAGGCTAAAATGCATGTTTTTTTTTTTTTTAAACGAAATTCTGTAACTTTAGAAGAATTTTTCTTTGAATAGGCAATTGAAATGCATAAAATCGTTACAAAAATGTTAAAGTTACGAAAAGGACAGATGCAAACTATCCGATATGAAAAAAAAAAAGCCGAATTCAAAAATGGACGTCGGATGAGAAATCGTCTGCTAAAGCATAAAACGTGGTCTTCAACTTTAATTTCCTCAAAATACCTTTAGCTCAGATATCAGTCTAAACAAGAGTTAAAGTTATTGTAGGAAAGACCCGACAAAATATTAAGGTATATATTAAGGATAAGGTATAGTAATGGAAAATGCGTTACAATAACTGCGGCGATGGTTCAAACGAGTATTTTTGCGAGGACAGAGAATGCCAGGATCTCTTCAACTGTAGTAATGGAAAATGCGTTTATTTGTAGATGGTTCCGATGAATATTTTTTAATAATTAATATTTTTAATTAATTTGAAAAAAAAATAAGCTTTCGGAACATTTTCCTGCAATGGTTGTTGTAATTTGTTAAATTACATTTTTTTAAAACAAATAAATACGTACGATCTATAAATTATTTAATTGCATACGAATATTTAAGGGGTAATATCACTTTTAACGTTTGAAAATTTCGAAATTATTTTTTTTCGCTTAATATAGTAAGGACTTTTAAGGACTTCCAAGGATTGTATACGAAGCCTGTGTACAATAATTTAGTGTAAGTGGATTTTTATAAGCAATTCGCATTTATTAAAAAAAAAAAAATCCTGAAGTAATCTTAAATTTTAAGTCATGAAAGGAGTGGTTGCGCCTTATAAAAACATAGAATTTGTGAGAATACAAATCAATTTCAGTTTGTTGCGGCCAATTTTGTTTCTAGTTGTAGCATATGAAAAAACAAACAAAAAGAATAGATTTGTGAACGACTAGTTCAGCGATGGCACACGTGTCATAGAATATTTTCTCTCAGCTTTGATTAAGGTTCTGTATCAAAATAGAATGCCATTACAGAAAACACATCAATTTACACGAGCTTGTGTACTTTTTTCCTGATAACTTATTGAATTATAACCTATTTCAATATGGACTCAATAACTTATCAAATTAAGAGATTCAGAGAATATCAGGCATTGTAAAGCAAGAATGTCAATGATGAAATTTTTACGACTTGGTATGAAATTTGTCATTCTGACAGTTTTCTTCTCTACCCGTGCCTGCGAGTCATTATTTTCAATAATGTATGATATGAAAATCTGAAATAAAAATTTCTTGTCAGATAAATGTTTTTTAGCTTGCGGTCCGTTAGCTAGGCATGAAAACGATATTAATTATTTGCCATCCTAGATGTAATAACAGAAATGGCATTTATTTTTTATTACTTTCTAAAATATAATTCCTAGTGTAATTATTACTGTGCAATATCTACAGGCATACTATCCATATTATTTTTTTAATCCTAAATCGACTAAATCTGTTTGATTGTTGGCACGTCATTGTCACGTAAAATATTTTCTGAAAATATTCGGCACACGGATGTAAAAAATCTCGTCGTTCCTTTACTCGTTATATTCTAAAACTTATAAAAAAATCTACATTCAGAGTTATTCATATCTTGTTGTGATCAAATTTGATTCAAGCAAGAAAATGAAATAAAAATATGAATTTAAGAATGCATTAAAATAGTCTTCATCTATACTTTAAAAAGGAAATCTACTAAATTTAAGGTTATACAAGTTGTTTAACCAAACTTGGTTCCAGCATAAGAAAAAAGAAAAATATGAATTTGAGAAAACTTTAAAATCGTCTGCCGTTAATGCACTAAAAATGATGTTTACCAAATTCAGTATTATTCATCTTATTATGGCCATATTTAATTCAAGCAAGAAGGTAAAGTTAAAAATAAGAATATAAGAATGCCTCAAAATCGTCTTCGTCTATACTCTAAAAAGGAAATCTACTAAATTTATTGTTGTACAGCATCTTTTAACCAAACTTGATTCGAGCACAAAAAAGAAGAATATGAGTTTGAGAAAACCTTAAAACCGTCTGCCGTTAATGTACTAAAAATAATGTTTACTAAATTCAGCATCATTCATCTGATTTTGGCCATATTTGATTCAAGCAAGAAGGTAAAGTTAAAAATAAGAATATAAGAATGCCTTAAAATCGTCTTCGTCTATACTCTAAAGAGGAAATCTACTAAATTTAAGGTTATACAAGTTGTTTAACCAAACTTGGTTCCTGCATAAGTAAAAAGAAAGATATGAATTAGAGAAAACCTTAAAATCGTCTGCCGTTAATGCACTAAAAATGATGTTTACCAAATTCAGTATTATTCATCTTATTATGGCCATATTTGATTCAAGCAAGAAGGTAAAGTTAAAAAATAAGAATATAAGAATGCCTCAAAATCGTCTTCGTCTATACTCTAAAAAGGAAATCTACTAAATTTATTGTTGTACAACATGTTTTAACCAAACTTGATTCGAGCACGAAAAAGAAGAATATGAGTTTGAGAAAACCTTAAAACCGTCTGCCGTTAATGCACTAAAAGTGATGTTTACTAAATTCAGCATTATTCATCTTGTTATGATCAAATTTGATTCAAACAGGAAAGTGAATTTAAGAATGGCTTAAAATCGTCTTCGTTTATTTTCTAAAAAGTAAATACACTAAATTTAATATTAAACAACTTGTTTTAACCAAATTTGATTGAAGCACACACACACACACACTCACAAAGAAAAATATGAGTTTGAGTTAATCAATTTAAAATCATCTTCGGTTAATCAAAATTACAAGTCTTGAGTTAATCAAGTTCTTAAAATCATCGTGAGTTAATCAACTTAAAATCATCTGCCGTTAATGCTTTAAAAATGATGTTTAATACATTCGAAGTTATTCACCTTCGTGTGACCAAATTTGATTCAATCAAGAAAGTGAAATTAAGAAAGTGACTTTAAAAATGCCTTAAAATCGTTTTTGTTTAAACTCTAAAAAGGAAAACTAATAAATTTAATGTTATACAACATGTTTTAACAAAAATTGGTCCGAACACAAAACAAGAAGAATATGAGTTCGAGAAAACCTTAAAATCGTCTGCCGTTGATTGACTAAAAATTATTTTTACTAAATTCTATGTTACCCAACTTGTTATGGTCAAATTTGATTTTAGCACAAAAAAAAGTCCAAAATCTTTACTCTTAATATATCTTGTACTTTGTGTCACCAAATAAACACGGCGAACAGCAATTTCAACTCCCAGTGTTTCAGTTCCTGTTTGTACCATCCTCCTGAAGAATCTTCTGCCAGCGATGCCTCCCTCTTCTGCTCGGCAGACGAATTTCTCCCCTGTGCTGTCACCATCCTCATTAATATGCAAGGCAGGGAGGGGTGGAAGAGTATACGATCGAACGCGCACAACGATCGGGGGTGCGTAATCTGGGGTGATGCTTTATCACGCGCTGCTTAAAGCAGTCGGTGATTTCGAGTCCATTTGCGGAAGCGAGCAGTTAGAGGACAGGGTGGGTTAGTTTCGATGTGTTGAGTTTATGTGCCGAAACGTCTATAAAGCGTCCACGAGAGATGGATTTCATTTATTGATTCTATCGCGGTCAAGACAGTGTGCGATCAACTGGATGGTTAATGGAAAATTTTAAACATTTTAAATTAATTAGTTGCTGCTGAAAAGGCTGCCGTATTAATTGATTGGAATTTTCACAAAAGTTCATTATTACGAAAATTGTTATAAAGGGCATCCCAAAATGAGATGACGTTTTTATTTTTATTTTAAACACATTTTTTAATTTGAACATTGATAATGTTTTTGATTTATTTCAAAGGAGAGATATGACGATTAGGTGTGAAACAAAACATGTGGCAACTAACTGCCTTGGACGTGACACAACTAGAACTGTAATGTTTAGAAAAAATGGTGTTTAAACCTGCGAATAAACCAGGTATTTTGGGAATAAACTAGTCTTTTTGAGAATAAACCGGATCTACTGGAAATAAACCTGGGAATAAACCGATTTTTTTGTAACTCTAGACAGAACATGTTCATTCTTTTGATGAAATTACAAAATATCAGTTGATTTTCGTGCACTCTTTTACTAAAAATCTCAACAACGCCAGGCCCGAATCCACTTCGGTTGTCAATGAATTAAACTTCCCATTACTCCCATCCCGCCATTTGATGTCGTTTACATAATGATTATTTATATTATTTTTTTCAGATACAGGTCATCCATAGTCAGGGTACCTTCTAGACATATTCCGTAGTCGGGGGAAATGAACAGCGGTCATTGAAGGTGTTGAGTCCATTTGTAGAAGTGCGTAGTTAGAGGCCAGGGAGGGTTTTAGTCTGGATGTGTCATGTTCAAAAACGCTTATAAAGCGCCCGAGATAGATGGATTTCATTTATTGATTTTACCGCGATCAAGACAGTGTGCGATCATTTAGGTGGTTAATTGAAAATTTTAAACATTTTAAATTAATTAGTTGCTGCTAAAAAGAGATTAATTGAATTAATTGATTGGAATTAATTGATTGAGATTTTCATAAAAGTTCATTATAACGAAGATTATTATAAAGGATGTCCCAAAATTAGCTGATATTTTAATTTTTCTTTTAAACACAATTTTTTACTTGAACATTGATAATGTTTTTGCTTTATTTCAAAGTAGAGATATAAAGAATATGCTTGAAACAAAACATCTGACAACTAACCCCCTTAGCCGTGACAGAACTAGAGTTGCAATGTCTCGAAAAAAAAAAAACAGATTTAAACCTGGATACAAACCAGGTTTTTTTTAGGAATAAACTAGGTCTTTTGTGAATAAAAAACCTGGTTTGTTTTGGGAATATACCTGGGAATGAACGGGTCTACTGGAAATAAACTGGTTTTTTGCAACTCTAGACAGAACAAATTCATTGTTTTGATGAAATTACAAAATAACAATTCATTTTAACTAAAAATCTCAACAATGTCAGGTTCGAAGCTCCTTCGGTTGTCGATGTATAAAGCGTTTCGTTCCTCCCATCCCACTATTTGATGTATTTTATTTAATGACTATTAAAAAAAAAACAAGTTCAGGTGGTAGTCATCCGTAGTCAGGGTACCTTCACGACATCTTCCGTAGTCGGGGGAAACGAACGGCGATCATCGAAGACGGTGAATCCATTTGCGGAAATGCATAGTTAGAGGAAGGGAGGGTTAGTCTGAATGTGTTATATGCACCGAAATGTTTATAAATTTACACGTCTACACTTCACTATCAGGAAATTTTGTTATAATGGAATAATTCATTTTCCACTTTAAAAATTCGGAATATGTTAAATACAAAGTGTTTCTAAATAAAAACCCATCATATAATGGAATTATATAAGAAAAAAATCACTTATTATCATTAAAACAAAAATACATATTCTAAAAGTGATTACAGTAAGCATAAAGGCTTAAAAACCTTTTAATAAATAAACCGACTAGTTTCGTACACACAAAATAACGGTGACATTTTCAAGGTCTGTAATGACAAATAAACTATTTTCGCATAAAATTTGAAATATCTTGAGGTCTGTAATGATAGATCGCATTAAATATGTAATAAATAAATTATGTTTCAAATTTTATACGAAAATAGTTTATTTATCATTACAGACCTAAAAATGTCACCGTTATTTTGTGTGTACGAAACTAGTTTCGTACACACATTCTCTACGCACATTCGTACGTACGTACACACATTCTCTTCGTACACATTCGCACAACATTCTCTACGGAATGTTTATTAAAGAGTTTTTAAACCTTTATGTTAACTGTAATCACTTTTAGCATTTGTATTTTATTTTTACATGATATAATATTATATAAACAGTGATAAAGACTATTATTATATTTACACTAATTTTCTTCTTGTTATACATTTCTTAAAAGTAGATTTTGCTATCAATTGCAAAGTGTCTGATTATAATAGATTTTTTTTTCTATCGGATTTCACTGCTATGAAACTCGGTGGTATTATTGGAAGTCTCTACAACGTGAGTCGATTAATTAATTAAATATATTTGAAATTTATCACAATTTAAATGTAGTTATATATGTTAAATATAATGGGAAAATATATTTCACAAAACTGATTACTTCGATGAAAGTTTTAAATATTTTAAGAAAATATTTAAAATAAATTGTATCTGCTCCTTAATGCACTGACAATTTTAAGCATTTAGAAACTAACAAATTCCCACCGAATCGCATTCTAAATTATTTTATAAGATTTTTATACAAGTCGTTACAACGTAAATAATCACAAAACAGTCCAGTCATTACAACATAAGTTTGTTAATTAAATAAAGAGATTTGAAACGTACTGAAAGTGATCCAGCTTCAGCGTGTTTTGAAAAGATGCAATACATGCTGTCTTTTAATTAGAATGCATACTTCAAAAGTAAAAAATTTAAATGAGCCATGGTGATGTAAAAAAATATCGAAATGTCCATAAAGTATCCATGGTAGATGAATTACATTTGTTCATTTTGTACCGTCAAGACGATTTATAATAAGTTGGATGTAAAAATTTTTAACGCTTTAAATTAATTAATGCCGTGAATAAGTATTCCGAGTTCATTGGGATTTTCATAAATTTGATATGAAAGAATAATAAGTATAACTCAAGATCACTATATATCGAGTCTATCAATAAATTAAATAAATAAGAGAATTAATTAATCGATTTCAATGCTTATAAAATTCTTTAAGAAAATATTTATTAAGATCCACTTTCGTGAAAGTTATAAATCCAAGAAGATGTTTTTAAATAAATAACAGCATGTTAAATTTAACAGTACCGAATAAAATTTTAAACACTTAAAATTATTTAACACACACCACATTCTGCAATCCATCCTTAATATAATTTTTTATAAAGGTGATGGAATGACGAAATTAATTACATTAATGAAAGTCATTACAACGAAATTAATGAAATAAAATGTAGACTTATTAAAATTAATAAAATTTCGATTGCTTATAAAAGGGTTAATGAAAGGTATCTGAAACAAGATTGCATGTTTCAATGAAACTTTTAAATATTTTTCGAAGATATTCGAATAAGTCCATATTATGTCCAATAAAGTATCAAAGATACATTAATTTCATTTATCGATTTTAAAGCGATCAAGAAAGCTTGCAATCAGTAGGGTAATTAATGGTAATTTTTAAACACTTTAGATTAATTAACTCTCGTCGAAATGCGTTCCACATTAATTTATCGGAAAATAAATCGTGTAAGTTATTACAAAGCTATTTAATTTATAAGTGAGAAATCTGAAAAATATTACAAATGCTCACTTTTAATTTGATTATATATATATATATATATATATATATATATATAATATATATATATATATATATAGTGCGATAACATATAACAAAAAATTATTGTTTTAGTGTGCAATAACATATAACAAAAGATATAGCAAATTACAATTATAACATACATAAATACAATTAAAACATATAAGGACATTTATTAATTGATTGAACATTATATACACTTTATATAGTTTGTGATAGTGCGTTTAGCCGATCACCTTTGTTTTAAGTGTTACTGATGTTCAGTTTTAAAACATATATAAATTAACTTATACAAAAAAACACATAAAATTATGCATGGATAACATTGATGATTATAAATCACAAACATATCTATATGCAATATATATATATATTTTGCAATAAGTTTATATATATATAGTGTTTTTTTTTTGAAAGTTTAATTTTAATAAGTCTTTTAAATACTGCATTGCATTATAAAGAGTGAAACACAGTAGTAATACTATTAATTTTTTTTAAAATAAATTTTGAGATATTTTAAATTGTTTATGATATATTTAATTTGATATTTAAATCAATCTCTAAATTCTATAATATATTTAAGTAGAAGTAAAATAAAACATTAATTATTTTTTATAAATTCTATAATATATATATATAAGTGGATTAACACAGATGGCAGCACCAGCACTTTGTATTAAAAATATCTCTTTTACATAATACATACTCTTGTTAAGAATATTTGAAATATTGTGTAGGATGGATTTAATTCTGGGTAAATTTATTCATATAGTGGGATTTTGTACGATTTTAATGTAAAACTACAAGGAGTATTGTTTTTTAATGTTTATATATAATTAAATCTAATATAGTGGATATGTAACTCAATCTTAATTTTGAATAATTATCATACCAATAGATGGAGGCACCTTACTTGTCAGGTAGATGTTGATAATATTGTTAATATTATATTTAATTTACCTATAGAGGGCGCTATCGCTTGTATATTTATTTTACTTTTAGGGATTAAAATTGAATGGAGTATTTGTATATTCACGGATATAATTTTGTTATTAGTGTATTATCACAAGAATAAATTTGTGTGTTTTTGAATCAATTTGTGTTGGGGTGTCATAGTTAGGGTAATATTTCAAAAGATGTGCTCTCAACTTGTCTTTCAAATAATTTCTCTCAACTCGACTATGTCAACAAGTATGAGATATTTCATGATGTGTGCCATGTGGACGTGTGGTATCATGGAGAACTTGTGATATTTAAGGATTCTGGATAATTATTGAGAGTAAAATATTTTATCTATTCTTTACGGGTTTTTTATTTCCAATTTTATTTCCAATTTTAATATTTCCAATTGTTTTCTGGTAATAATTCAGTATACCTGGGTGATTCTACTGATCTTAGCATATATGCCAGTAGAATTATGAAATACTGAATTATTTTTTAAAACACATGTGGGTACATTCAGGCTGATGATTATATCTACATGTGTTTTTTCATATCCAATTCTGATTTAATTCTCTTGTTGTCCAATTTTCCATTGTATATGGTTCATATTTCATTTCTTAATCCATTTGTATTCACTTGATAGCAACTCCAAATTATTATATTTTTTTCTCTCTCTCTTTTTAAATTTTCTTCATGTTTTCAGTATTTTTGGCCAATTACCATTGAAGCATAAGCTATGGTAATATTATGATTGCACGTGTTAATCTATTAGCTATGTGGTATTCTGTCTACACATTATCATTAATTATCTCTTTGGAGATTTAAGTAGAATGATACAAGAACTTGATATGTTTTTTGAAATTCATAGATATTATATATATATATATATATATATATATATATATGAAAACACATGTGAAAAACAAAGGATAAGACACTATAAAAAGCAATGGAATGGACAATGCAGGAATTGTACTTGATAGGATGACAAATCAAAAAAATGGAAAACTTTGAATATCTTATAGAATCTCCAGAAGGCCTTTATAAAAATATTCATTGTAAATATATCTTATTTCATCAAATATTGTCAGCATTATGCCTAAAATCGACAATATTAAGCCCCTAATAACATATATATATGAAATAAGACAATTAATAACCTACATGAGTTCAGATAACAAAATAAATAAATATAGAACTTAAATGGAAAAAAGATAAATAAACAATTATTCAACTTAAATAGAAATTAGATCATAAAATAATGGGCAAGACTTACCAAAAAAGACAAATTAAACTGTAGATTGAACAAGATTATAAGTACTTGACAAACAGCCAGTCATCATTAACTCAAAATGGCTACTATATTTATGGAAACATTGCTTTGAAAAAAGAAAAGAAAAGAAAATGATAAGAGGAAAAATTGATTAGAGCTGTCATCTATCACAGAAAAATATAAGTAAAAGCTGAAATTGTAGACAGGTTAAATAATATATATAAATATATGAAATGGAAATATATTTGTCAAGTGATATAGTGTGATGCAACTTTTTAACCACTTTATAGTGTGATGCAACACTTTCTAACATTGTTGAAAAGTACTTATGAATATGGCTTGTTTCTGTCCGTCTGTTTGTCTGTGCTCTAACTCCCGTACATATATTCGCGATTGCCAAGTTGTTGTTGTGTCAGAGAAAGTGACATGGCACTTCTCTGAAAGAAGTGGTGCCAGAGCCTCAAGAGAGGTTGGACTTCTAGAGCTGGTCTCCTAATTTTTTAAACAATTCCAGATGAGGGATCTGCACCTAGATTGGCACCCCCAGAGTTATAGTTTTTTAAACTTGGAGGACATTGAAGCCACAAACAGATTTTACGCGCACCAGCTCCCATTAACGTTCAGGGTCCCGCAGAAGCTGGAGTCGAGAGAGGTTGTCACCCTCCCAAGCACTGACCATAGTCGATGCTGCTTCACTTTCTTCACGGGAACCGAGCTTAATCGTCTGCGCCACTACGGGACTCGGGATTACCATGCAAATAATATATGTTATTGAGACCTTTGCATTTTCGGTATTGAAAATGAAGTGTGTAGCATTTCTGGTTCATTTACAGTGGCACTCAAAAAATTTCCCTTGCATTATGGTCTGTTGAAAAAATCATTTGTAGTGTATTTTAATGATATTACACTATTTCAAACCTATTGAAATTGATAGGAATGACTGAGGTGCACTACAAGATGCTTGCCATAGGATAGGGTGTGCATAGCATTTATCCCTCATTTACAGGGACACACAAAAGGCTATACAGTACTGCCTATATGAGCAATAATTGCTGGAAGTGCGTTTTCAATTGTGGTATGCGTTTTTAACTTTAATTCTTTGCATATTACTTGGTGTGTATAAATTTTATAGATCATATACAGGGCTGCACAAAACAATTCGAGTACATTCCCGCTTATTAACGGAAATTACTGAAAAGGAATTTTCAGATGTGTTATACGTTTCCTAATTGAACTAAATAGTCGTCTACCATGTAGTATATATACAAACCTATAGATCATATACAGGGCTGCACAAAAGCATTCGGATATTTATCCGTCTACAGATGATAATTTCTGAAATCGGGTACTTAAATGCGTTATTCGTTTTCCAAATTGATAACTTAGACACTGGGCAGGGCTAGTTAAGCTTAAGCCGAAACGTAGGCCTCTCCGCCCGGTTTGACCTTGACCTTGATAAGTTAGACATCATATTTTAATTTACTAAATGGTGAAGTTTTGTGACAATATTCTGTATGTGTTGGAAAATGTTTCATAATATATGCTTGGCGCTTAATTTTTCTTTCTTGTTATTGTAATTTATATAATTAATAAAATGTTACGATTGATTATTTATAAATTGAATAAATTTTCTTATAAATACATTTAAATAAATACAATATTATTTTAAAATATTGATATGGTGTTGAAAGGAAAGATGATATAAAAAAATATGTCTTGACGCAAACTTTCTAGGAAGAAAAAAAAACAGTGCAAAGTTTTACAAATAAAAACATATTTAAATGGAATAAGTTTTGTTTGAAATGACTAAATTAAAAGATTTTTTTCAGCTGTGTTAATTTGTGACACACTAGAAAAAATGAATTGAGCACCCCTGCATGTAAATATTGCATTAAATAAAATATAAATCCAAATAACTTTAATTAATGTTGTTTAATATCTCGCACTGTCTACTACTTTCCCGATTATTTTATAAATAATTTATGCATATAACGAATTAGCGACAAAAGTGAAGGCTGGATGATGATTAAATTTGCTTACTAAATGCAAATATTATACTTATGTTCACAGTAATTGCAATAAATAAATAATTCAAAGCTAATGCCAAACAACAAACTGTAAATAAGCAAACAAATTAAAATGTATGCAAATTAGATAACTCATTAATTAACAA